>CP092870.1:15130803-15336291 GCA_030710605.1 Cordylochernes scorpioides
ATCAAATGAAACAAACTGTTCAGCTCGTCTAAATGGTCCTATCAAGGGATACGACGTATGCTCCAAGTTGAGCCCAAACGGCCGATCTGGCTAGGTTTCTCATTAAGACGAGATAGGGAGAGAACCCCAGGTGATCACCAAATAAAACAAACTGTTTAGCTTGTCCACATGGCTCCATCCAGGAATACGACGTATGTTCCAAGTTGAGCCCAAACGGCCGATCTGGCTAGGTTTCTCGTTAAGACGAGATAGGGAGAGAAGCCCAGGTGATCATCAATTTAAAAAAAAAACTGTTTAGCTCGTCCACATGGCTCCATCCAGGAATACGACGTATGGTCCAAGTTGAGCTCAAACGGCCGACCTGGTTAACTTTCACATTGAGACGAGATAGGGAGAGAACCCCAGATGATCATCAAATAAAACAAAATGTTTAGCTCCTCCACATGGCCCCATCCAGGAGGAATACGACGTATGGTCCAAGTTGAGCCCAAACGGCCGATCTAGCTAGGTTTCTCGTTAAGACGAGATAGTGAGAGAGAACCCCAGGTGATCACCAAATAAAAAAAAAACAGACAATTAGACTTGTTGGCCTAACGAGCCGCTAATTTCCTTCCTTCCTTCCCGGTTGTTTAAACTTGTCCCGGGTGGATGGTGAGATAAACTTACCGTCTGGGGAGATAGATCCTACCACAGCTTCCCTCTATTGCAGGGGTCGGCAAACTTTTGAGTCGGAATTTTCAAAGTTTTTGAAGAGCCACAGCATTTTTTTCTTGCCAACAATAAATAGCACTCGCATAAATAACATTTATGTATGGAACTATATAAACAGCTTCACATCCAAAGAGCCGCATGTGGCTCGCAGTTTACCGACCCCTGCTCTAGTGCCTTGTTGGGTAAGATCCTATTTATGATATAATTGGGAAAACTCTATAAAAAGAAACTCATTGTGAGGAAATATTTTGTAATTTAAAAAAAATGGGAAAGATCCTGTTGTAAAGTCTACATTCACCGTCAAATCTTTGTTCCATCGCTGAGGAAATGGTAGAAATCTATTAGAATCAAGATTAACGTTCTCCGCACAAGTTTCTTCAATAGTTTATTAAAATTCGCAAGCTTTCAAGTTGAATAATTCTCTATAGGCTGTTGTAAAAAAATATAATTCTTGTTTTATCAAGAAATTGGGTTGGCTAAATATCAGGGAACAGGCTAAATCAATGTTTAGTTGATTTCTGTTCCACCAGATAGCGCTATGCCTTCTGAAAAGCACATGTGCTCCTGGTCAGGATATGCCTTTTTTATTTGTAAAAAAGATAATTCTCTTGATTTATCAATAAATTGGGTTGGCCAAATATCAGGGAACAGGCTGAATCAATGTTTATTTGATTTCTGTTCCAACAGATGGTGCTATGCCTTCTGAAAAGCACATGTGCTCCTGATCAAGATATGCCTTCTTTGTTTTTAAAAAAGAGAATCGGAGCAAAACAGATACGTTTGAATCCAATCAAATGAGAGAGCTTTTTTTAACAAAATCAACAAGCAATAGAGGGCATTTTTTTATTTCTCTATCTTTCGGGACAACATGCCCTTCAACAGAAGAACTAGAAGCATGACTTCCAGCTAACTATACACTCGGGACAACATGCCCTTCAACAGAAGAATTAGAAGTATGACTTCCAGCTAACTATACACTCGGGACAACATGCCCTTCAACAGAAGAACTAGAAGTAAGACTTCCAGATAACTATACACTCGGGACAACATGCCCTTCAACAGAAGAACTAGAAGTATGACTTCCAGCTAACTATACATTCGGGACAACATGCCCTTCAACAGGAGAATTAGAAGTATGACTTCCAGATAACCATACACTCAGGACAACATGCCCTTCAACAGAAGAACTAGAAGTATGCCGTGTTGGCCCCCGATATCAAGAGAAATAAAAATAGTTAAATAAACCCAGCCTTGGATTGCTAGTTGATTTTGTTTAATTGTGGAGGCAGGGATGAACATGTATTATGTGAAGTCTTTGCAAGAATGTTTATACATAGGGAGACTTATGGAGAAACGTCTCTGTGGAAAAGTATTTAACTCGAAGACTTCCGAATTTTAACAAATTATTAAAGAAACTTATTGCTGAATAGATTAATATTTATATTGACATTAAATATTTATAAAATTCTTCTGAGGATTTATGAAATTTTATCTTTAGGCTTTATTGACTTTTGTCGTTTAATACAGGTGAGACCATACATACAATGGACCTATATTCATGTCAAGTTTTATGATATTTCATCAGTTTCTTCTGTTCGTTTTACTTCTCGTTATTTCCACTCGTGTATTATGAGATATCTAAACCACATATTTAGGGTATTTTTTAGATATCACATAATAGACATAAAATCACATCTGTAGGGTATGCCCAGCAATGGCCGCAGCCTTGCAGAAAATTGACATGGACCAAGAACAGCAGCTTTACACACCCAAGATAGTGGACATTGCGACTGCTGTGGTAGAGATGCACGGGGATATCTGAGGTTCTCCATTGGACACGACAACAACATCTGCAGGATAAAAGTCTTCTTGTGATAGAGGATTTATGAAACTTTTATCTTTAGGCTTTATTGACTTTTGTCGTTTAATCCAGGTGAGACCATATACACATTGGACCTATAAATTTATGCAAAGCTTTATGATATCAGTGATATCAGTTTCTTCTGGGTGTTGAACTTTCCCTTTCCACTAAAGTATTCTGTTCACGGCTGCTTCCCAACATCTCAATCTCTCAAATAAAGTCTTTCTACCAAGAAAGAAAGCCGTGTGACAATATTCCGATTTCTCGAAGCACCAAACTCTATTCCCCATGAGATGTTTGGGATCCACCTAGTTCTTGTAAAGCTGAAATTTTACGAGTTCACAGTTGAAGGCAACATTTCCTCTGGGAGAGAATCGTAAATTGGGATTAAAAGATTTCTTCGATAAAGTCCATCCGTTGCTTTATGGCCGAGACCATCATCCTAATTACCGATCCATTCCTTGATTGAGTTCTTCTACACGGTCTCTTGGATCACTGCACAAATTCTGACCATTCCCCTGTCTTTAGTATTTGCATCGATTCTTTTATTTAGGTGCATTGATTCATCCATTGATGAGCTCTACTCTTCCCCGGCAGACACCATCAAAAGTCTCAAGCAATCATTTGAACATATCATTATAGACAGCTTCATGCAGCTTGAGGAACTATACTACTATAGGACTTGATTTACATCAATGTAAATGATTAATAAGTTACTTTAGAACATAACTCATTGTAAATAGCTCAACTTGATCAACTTTCTCTCTCCACGATACTAATTATTACAGATAACTTCATTAAATCAATTTCCATTATTTCTTAACATACTGTAAATAACTACCTTGTGATTTCTTCTATCTGCTTATGTTGTTGCTTATTTGTTTAATGGATATGTTTATTCAATACTCTCTTAATTTTTTATTTTATTTTTGATAATTCTGTTACCTACTCTACTACAATATGAATTATTGTAAATAGTTTCACGCGCAATTATCCGAATCGGATATAGCGTGTTTTATTTGCAACTGGTAAATAAATAAAATATCAACACTCCTACAGATTCCCTCAGCAAAAATAATGTAATATATTCAATATCATGCTTGCGGTGTGAAGCTACGTATGTGGGAGAGACGGGGAGAACGGTGAGGATCCGAATGGCCGAACACGAAAGCTCAGTTAAAAGAAAGGATCCCCGTTCTCTTGTATACCAGCATCCCCACAACACAGGCCATTCATTCAATACTGGAGAACCCTCAACCCATTATCAGGATATAAAGAGCAAGCACCACGCCTAGTACTCGAAGCTATAATTACTAAAAAACTGAAAGGAATCAATAGATCCATAGATTTGCCCGACGTATATCGTAGTATAATTCTGGAACATCCAAATTAATCAATAATCTCCGGCTTCTTAATTTGTAATTTACTGTAATCGCATAACCTCAATAGAGAATTAGCATTAACCAATATTTTTTTTTTTGTAATATGTAAATCAGTTTTTGCATATCTGTCTTATATTTCCTGCTTCGTTGTATGTATATATATATATATATATATATAGTGTAAAAACTATATAATAAAAATATAACAGTGATTCTACATTTAAAGCTTAAGGAGCAAACTGATAAGAATGATAAATCATATCAAGTAGATTTGGTTAGATTAGCAAGCTAAATCTAAATTAATTATAAAAATAAATAGTTGTATAGTTTTATAGTTAAGTATTTTATTAAAATTATCTTCATTATTTTGATTATTTAAATTCAAATTATAAAATTTGTTAAATGTTATTATTTAGTATAGATAGAGAGAAAAAAAAAATCCTTTACTTCTAAACATCAACTAGTTAATTATATATTTATAATTAATAACAATAAAATTTAACAACGTAACGTCTTTTGTATCGGCTTTTACACGTCATTTAGACATACTCTAATCCTATATATAGAATAATAGAAGTGAGAATATATATGATAGTTAGAAAAAAGAGAGAAAGACAGAACCATGCACTTTTAATCAAACTAATAATAAGAAAACAAAAAGTTTTGTAAAGAAGGTAGATAAGATTGTTAGTATATATATATATATTTTTATAATTTTATATTTTATCCTTTTTTTTTTTTTTTAAATGATTTTTTAAATTTTTTTATTTTAAAATATGAATATAAATAGTTGTATTTAGTAATATATCTATATTATTAATTAACTTTTGTTATAAGTTTGGTTATTATGTTTTGAAACCCTAATGGTAGACCAGACATATACAAAAAAATTTAAAATTGGAGTAATTATTGAAAAAAGAGATCTGCTGAACCGGGACTTCTCAAATAGAAATTCAGCGGCGTTTCATCCCTTCTCTATTACGTCATAGATCTCTTTTCAACCGGATTTTATGTGTAAATATAAAGTTATTTCAGTGAAACATTTATATGAACAGATATAACAAATTCCATTAACAAGTTCCAACCGTGACCTACCTTGCCCGCGGCGTCTTCAACAGTAAACATCTATTTCTGGATGACACATGTTGTGGGGGGGGGGTGGGGACAAAATTAGACCGTTTGTTTTGAAGTTTTAGAACAAAAAGATATTCAAAGAAGAGAGAAAAGTTAGTTAATGGAAGAAAACCAAACTTTATAATCTTTACAGTTAGTTATATTAAAATAACTGATTCAACACTTATTCATCTTTCAATATTCCTTTAAAAAGGCAAATTATTAGAGTTTAATAAAGCTATTAAATGTGAAAATTCACTTTTATTTAATTTCCATTTTCCTCCCCAGAAATTGGAGATTAAAAAAAAATGAATTCTATACAATATTACTTTAAACATCTTGTGAAAAAATCTTCAAATCAGCTATTTAATTTAAGTTTAACTAATTGTTAAAGAATATAAATTTGTATTATTTATTATTTAGAGAAATTATAGAAAGTTGATTTAATAAATGGATATTTCCATTTATTTTTTTTTAAGTATTTAATAATAGATATACTTTGAAATATTTTACTTGTCTGATACTAAATTTGTTTTTAATAAATTCCATGTTTAAATTTTTAACATCTTCTATGAAATTTTCTATTATATTATTTATTCTATAAAATCTTAGAAACTGTCCAAAGTATATACCTTTACAACAATTTAATGATATATTAGAATTCATATTACAGTATTTTATAATATTGAAATTATAATTACTTTTTTTATTATAAATTTTAATAGCATTGTTTGTAAGGTCTATATTTAGGTCTAAAAAGTTAACTTTTTTGTTTCTATAAATTTTTTCATTGTTCTTAAGTTTCAAGTATTTAGGATAAATTTTAGGTATTAAGTTTTTGAAATGTGGATTATTAAATATTATAATGTCATCTACATAACGGAACATTTGCCAGTTAACATTATTTTGTAGAAAGTATTCTCTTTCGTACCAGAATAATATTAAATTTGCTAATAAAGGACTAGAAGATGTTCCCATGGGAACGCCTTCTGATTGAATATATATTTTATTTTTAAATTCTATATAGTTAAAATTTAAAAATGTTTCCAGTAGAGTTTTTGCTGTTTTAAGATCTAATTTAATTGTTTTATATCTGTTATGAATAATTTTAATGTGGAAAGTTTTGTCATTGATGATTTCGTTAAATAAATTGGTTATTTTATTATTTAGATCTCTTAAATTTATTTTAGAATATAGGTCCTCAAAGTCAAATGTGTGTACTGTTTCAATGTTTGTCCAATTGTTCATTAAATAGTTAATGATTTTTTTATTTGAGTCGATAAATTTATAATTATATTTATTAGTTAATTTATTTATAATAAATTGTAGTGTTGAAGCTAATTGTATATCAATGTTTTTTATAACTAAAACTTCAAAACAAACGGTCTAATTTTGTCCCCACCCCCCCCCCCCCCACAACATGTGTCATCCAGAAATAGATGTTTACAGTTGAAGACGCCGCGGGCAAGGTAGGTCACGGTTGGAACTTGTTAATGGAATTTGTTATATCTGTTCATATAAATGTTTCACTGAAATAACTTTATATTTACACATAAAATCCGGTTGAAAAGAGATCTATGACGTAATAGAGAAGGGATGAAACGCCGCTGAATTTCTATTTGAGAAGTCCCGGTTCAGCAGATCTCTTTTTTCAATAATTACTCCAATTTTAAATTTTTTTGTATATGTCTGGTCTACCATTAGGGTTTCAAAACATAATAACCAAACTTATAACAAAAGTTAATTAATAATATAGATATATTACTAAATACAACTATTTATATTCATATTTTAAAATAAAAAAATTTAAAAAATCATTTAAAAAAAAAAAAAAAAGGATAAAATATAAAATTATAAAAATATATATATATATACTAACAATCTTATCTACCTTCTTTACAAAACTTTTTGTTTTCTTATTATTAGTTTGATTAAAAGTGCATGGTTCTGTCTTTCTCTCTTTTTTCTAACTATCATATATATTCTCACTTCTATTATTCTATATATAGGATTAGAGTATGTCTAAATGACGTGTAAAAGCCGATACAAAAGACGTTACGTTGTTAAATTTTATTGTTATTAATTATAAATATATAATTAACTAGTTGATGTTTAGAAGTAAAGGATTTTTTTTTTCTCTCTATCTATACTAAATAATAACATTTAACAAATTTTATAATTTGAATTTAAATAATCAAAATAATGAAGATAATTTTAATAAAATACTTAACTATAAAACTATACAACTATTTATTTATATATATATATATATATATATATATATATAATAATAAATAGTTGTTTAATTTTATAGTCCAGTTTTGTATTAAGATTATCTTCACTATTTTGACCATTTAAATTCAAATTATAAAATTTGTAAATTGTTATTAATTTGTAGATAGAGAGAAAAAAAAATCCTTTACTTCTAATACCATCATCCAGTTAATTATATATTTATAATTAATAACAATAAAAATTAACAACGTAACGTCTTTTGCATCGGTTTTTACACGTCATTTAGACATACTCTATCCTATATATAGAATAATAGAAGTGATAATATATTTAATATTATAAATTTTAGTAGTTAGAGAAAAGAGAGAAAGACAGAACCATGCACTTTTAATCAAACTAATAATAAGGAAAATAAAGTTTTGTAAAGAAGGTAGATAAGATTGTTAGTATATATATATATATTTTTATAATTTTATATTTTATCCTTTTTTTTTTAAGATTTTTTAATTTTTTTTTATTTTATATGATTATAAATAGTTGTATTTAGCAATATATCTATAGTATGAATTAACTTTTGTTATAAGTTTGGTTATTATGTTTTGAAACCCTAATGGTAGACCAGACATACACAAAAAAAAATTAAATTGAAATAATTATTGGAAAAAGAGATCTGCTGGACCGGGGCTCTTCAGATAAAAGCCCAGCTGACATTTCACCCCTTCTTTATTATGTCATAGACCTCTTTTAAACCGGATTTTATGTGTTAATATTAAGTTATTTCAGTGAAACATTTATATGAACAAATATAACCAATATAAGTGTTAACAAATTCCAACTGTAAACCTACCTCGTCCGCTGCGTCCTCCATTGTGAACATCTATTTCTGGCTGACACATGTTGCGGGGGGGACATTTCAAAATTAGACCATTTTTTCTGAATTTTTTGAACAACAAGACAATCAAAGAAGAAAGAAAAAATAGTTAAGGGAAGAAAGCTAAATTTCATAATCTTTACAGCTAGTTATATCAAAATAACTGATTCAACACTCATTCATCTTTTAATATTCCTTTAAAAAGGCAAATTATAAGAGTTTAATAAAGCTATTAATTGTGCAAATTCACCTTTATTTAACTTCCATTTTCCTCCCCAGAAATTGGAGATTAAACAAAATGAATTCTATACAACATCACTTTAAAAGTTTTGTGAAAAAATATTTTAATCAGCTATTTAATCAAAGTTTAATTAACTGTTAAAGATTATAAATTTGTATTAGTTATTATTGAGAGAAATTATAGAAAGTTGATTTCATAAATGGATATTTCCATTTATTTTTTTTTTAATATTTTATAATTGATATACTGTTGAAATATTTTACTTGTCTGATACTAAATTTGTTTTTAATAAATTCCATGTTTAAATTTTTAACAATTAATAGCTTTATTAAACTCTTATAATTTGCCTTTTTAAAGGAATATTAAAAGATGAATGAGTGTTGAATCAGTTATTTTGATATAACTAGCTGTAAAGATTATGAAATTTAGCTTTCTTCCCTTAACTATTTTTTCTTTCTTCTTTGATTGTCTTGTTGTTCAAAAAATTCAGAAAAAATGGTCTAATTTTGAAATGTCCCCCCCCGCAACATGTGTCAGCCAGAAATAGATGTTCACAATGGAGGACGCAGCGGACGAGGTAGGTTTACAGTTGGAATTTGTTAACACTTAAATTGGTTATATTTGTTCATATAAATGTTTCACTGAAATAACTTAATATTAACACATAAAATCCGGTTTAAAAGAGGTCTATGACATAATAAAGAAGGGGTGAAATGTCAGCTGGGCTTTTATCTGAAGATCCCCGGTCCAGCAGATCTCTTTTTCCAATAATTATTTCAATTTAATTTTTTTTTGTGTATGTCTGGTCTACCATTAGGGTTTCAAAACATAATAACCAAACTTATAACAAAAGTTAATTCATACTATAGATATATTGCTAAATACAACTATTTATAATCATATTATAAAATAAAAAAATTTTAAAAAATCTTTAAAAAAAAAAGGATAAAATATAAAATTATAAAAATATATATATATATACTAACAATCTTATCTACCTTCTTTACAAAACTTTATTTTCCTTATTATTAGTTTGATTAAAAGTGCATGGTTCTGTCTTTCTCTCTTTTCTCTAACTACTAAAATTTATAATATTAAATATATTATCACTTCTATTATTCTATATATAGGATAGAGTATGTCTAAATGACGTGTAAAAGCCGATGCAAAAGACGTTACATTGTTAATTTTTATTGTTATTAATTATAAATATATAATTAACTGGATGATGGTATTAGAAGTAAAGGATTTTTTTTCTCTCTATCTACAAATTAATAACAATTTACAAATTTTATAATTTGAATTTAAATGATCAAAATAGTGAAGATAATCTTAATACAAAACTGGACTATAAAATTAAACAACTATTTATTATTATAATTAATTTAGATTTAGCTTGCTAATCTAATCAAATCTAATTGATATGAGTTATCATTCTTATCAGTTTGCTCCTTGAGTTTTAAATGTGGATTCACTGTTATAATTTTGTTATATAGTTTCTACACTATATTAATTCATATGAGCTTGCTCTATGATATGTTTTTTTTATATATAATATAATATACAAATTAAATTATATTAGATATTCTAATATATATAAAACTCCATACAAATTTTAATTATATTTCATTGTTTGATTATTAAAAAGTAAATTATAAAAGTAATTTTAGAAAAAATAACTTCAGAACTTTTGTTTTTTTCATTGTTTAGTTAGTTTAAAGATGTTTTTTATTAGTTATTCTAAAAATATAACAGATAACAAACAGTAATATCTATATACTTTTAGATTAATTATTCAATTTATTACAAATTTAATCACCACAAAAACAATTTAGAAAAATATATTAAAAAAAAAAATTCATAAGAATAACAAACTAAAAAACTAAAAAAAACTACAAACATATTAGGGTTAGCACCTCTTTTATGTTAATTTAAACTCGCTAAGAATTGCCTAAGAAAGAATTGTCAAACTTGTCCCTCTCTTAAGAACCATGACACTTTTCAAACAACTAGTTGTAAATTAGTGAATACTATTTATAAATTAACATGCCAAATTTGTCAACTATCATATATAGGACAAACTTGTAATCCATTAAATATACGAATAAACCTACATAGAAACCACGCTAAAAAATCAATTGGTAATATATATATGAAAGAACACAATCATTTACATACTTTTAACAACTTTAAGATAGAAATACTAGACATATGTCAAAACAAAAAACAACGACTATTATTAGAAAACAACTACATTTATAAACACAACACATTATTCCCTTATGGACTTAATGACGAATTAAACTACACATACAAACCACAAACAGAAGAAATTTCAACCTATGAAATCAGCTGCAAATACAAAAAAAAAATGAATTTAAAACTAAACCTAATAAAACTAGAGGTAAAACTACCAATAAATTAGGTTACATTGAATTTGAAGAATTACTGGACCCAAAACAAATGTACACTAACAACTTCGTCGATAAATTTATTAAAACATTATTTAAACTAAATAATAATAAATTTATCAAACTTATAGAATATATTAAAATTCATAATCTGACTAACAGATTAATAGATATCACACACGACATCTTTAAATACAGAAAAATTAAACAATCTACTAATAACATTAATATTATCATTAAATTTAATAACAATTTATTTAATCATATTAAATTTAATGATATTTTTAATAACCAAAACATCAATAATCTTTTCCCTATAAAAAATTTAAATTTCAAAACAATCTGGAGATACAACAAAAATATAGGTAATTTAGTTTGCAATTATAACCAATTTATTAATAATTTGGCAAATTTTAAAAAAATTAAATGTAATTGCAACAACTATATTGATAAATATAAGTTCTCAGGTCATATATTAACTAGCAATTTTTCTTTTTTAAATCCAGAATATCAGGAAATTTTAAATAAAGGGTATAAATATATACCTCAAATTAAACACAATTATAATTGATACGTTTCTATTAATTGTTAAATATTAATGGTGAAAATTATTTTGTAAGAAATCGCACTTTATATATATATAAAGATAAATAAAAGATAAACTATTTTTAAGCTAATATAATTATTTTATTCTATTTACAATTCTTACACTCGTGCACATTCTATTGCACGTATCTTGTTGTTTACAAGATGATGATAAATAATACAGAGTAGAGTAATAATATATCACAGATCATTCCTCCTTCCTTATATTGTTCATAGTTGGAGAAAACCGGCAAGGAGGGCATCGAGGTCGGGTAGATCTCCTAGGCGGAGGTGATGTGGAAATTTGAGGGTCTTGTTCCAGTCGGTGAGGTCCTGCTCCAGCGTTGTCCAAGGTCCAATCAGAATCTTCAGCATATTTGGTATCTGAACCTGTCCTCATCTGATTGACATGCACTTTAAATGTGCCTTTTAGGTTCTTTACTAGATAAACATTGTAACCTAGTCGTCGTATCACCTGGGCCTTGAACCATTTGCGCCTATTTTGTATTACTCTTGTAAACAGCACTTTATCTCCAACTTGAAAATGTCGCCTTCCACACTCATTTCTCCCAAAAGTCTTCTGGATAAATTCAGAGTTCAAGCAATTTACAAATGTTCTAGGCACATAACTTAGGAGACGTTCTACAGGAGGCTTATCTAAAGAGGTAGGCGTATTTCTATAATTAAACAGAACATTTTGTAAAATACAGTCCATATTTGAGTTTGGAGATTCTTCTAACGACTTTTCCAGAGATTTTTTTATTATTCTTACCGAAACTTCAGCAATTCCGTTAGACGAGGGATTATATGCTGGCGAGGTTAAGTGGTATACATTATTTTTCCGTAAGAACTCCTTAAATTCAATCGAATTGAAGGGGGGGCCATTGTCAGACACTAAGCATTGCGGTAATCCATACCTGGCGAAACACTCCCGTAGAAGCTTAATATTTTCTTGCGAAGTAGTACCTCTAACTGGGAATACTTCAATCCAATTTGAATTTGCATCTACTACTAATAAATAACAATCACCTCTGAAATAGAAATGGTCAACATGAACTCGCTGCCACGGTTGGTTAGTCCTGGGCCAAGGTGTATTCTCAGCAGGAGGAGCTGTCTGATGATGCATACAGGGAGAACATTCCTTCACAAACTCTTCAATTTGACTATCCATTTTTGGCCACCAAACCGAAGATCTGGCTAGAGATTTCATGCGATTGATTCCTATATGACTTTGATGAAGTAACTTCAACATTTGATCTTGACAGGTTCTTGGAATCACTGCCCTAGAATCAACAAAAATGCATCCCTGCAGTACAGAAAAATTTTCCAATTTTGAAAGGAATGGTTTCATTGTTTCATCCTTTTTTGCTAACTGAGGGTCTTCTAATAGATATTCCTTGAGCTTATTTAAAACCGGATCTTTATTGGTTTCTTCTTCAATAATGAGGTGGTCCAATGGAGTTACATTTAAAAATGATATATCATGTGTCACCAAATCAATGTTGTCTTCCCTTGAATTTATTTCCTCAAGTGGAAGTCTTGAAAATGCATCCGCACAGAGCATGGTATCTTTATTTGTATATCTAATATCGAAATCAAAATTTGACAACTCTAAAGCCCACCTATGCAAGCGATTTGCAATTAAAGGCGGAAGAAGTCTTTTGTTTCCAAAAACAGTCGTTAAAGCTTTATGATCACTCTTTAACACAAATTTTCTCCCAAACAAGTATTGTCTCAGTTTGGAAGTTGCAAACACAATAGCAAGTGCTTCTTTCTCAGTCTGAGAGTATTTGACTTCTGCACTTGACAATGTTCTGGAAACAAAGGTGATTGGCTTCTCTTCCCCTTCCACAATATGACACAAGACCCCACTTATGCCATAGGCAGATGCATCGCAGGTTAAAGTTAATGGAAGCTTCATTGAATAGTGAATAAGCGCCTGGGAATTTAATAGAGTTAACTTCAAATTCAGAAATGCCTTTTCGCATTGGCTAGACCATTTCCAACGATTGTCCTTCTTTAGGAGTTGATAAAGAGGACCAGCCAAGGTTGACATATTAGGTATGTATTTTGAATAGAAGCTCAACATCCCTAGAAAACTCTTCAATGATGTTTTGTCGAAAGGCTTTTTACACCTTTCTAATGCTTCCAATTTCTTTGAATCTGGTCTAACACCATCTTCATTTATAATATGACCTAGAAAACAAATGTCTTTTTTTAAAAATAAGCATTTTTCTTTATTAAGGGTGAAATTTAGCTCTTTCAATTTATCGAAGATCATTTTTAGAATTCTGTAATGTTCTTGTTCATCTTTAGAACCAATGAAAATATCATCTAAGTATATCACCGTGTTGGGAACATCATGAAAAAGGCTGTCCATACACCTCTGGAAAATGGCTGAAGCTGGACTGATGCCAAAAGGCAATCTATTATATCGGTAAAGTCCTCTATGGGTAGATACCACTAGCAGATTTTTTGATGCTTCATCCATTTCAATTTGATGATATGCGGAGGAGAGATCCAATTTGGTAAAAATCTTGTTTCCTCCTAGATTTCCCAACATAGTTTCTATAGTAGGTAATGGATATTTCTCATCTTCAATGCAATTATTCAAAGTATTTTTAAAATCACCACACAAACGTAGTTCTCCATTTGACTTTATTACCGTTACTAAAGGCGTAGACCAATCACTAGCATTAACTTTTTCAATTATTTGACTTTTTTCAAGTCTGTCTAGTTCTTTGTCTATCTTCTCTTTAATGGAAAAGGGTACTGGTCTAAATTTAAAAAATTTGGGCTTTGCATTTGGCCTCAATGATATTGAACCTTTAATGCCCTGAATTGGTAAATCTTTATTTTCAAATACTCTCTTATATACTTCTAAAAACAGTTCTAAATTTGAAATTACATTTATATTATTACAGATATCAAAAACGCAATTGTGCCAATCAGCTTTTAAAATTCTTATCCAATTTCTGCCAAGTAACGGCGTTTGGTTATTAAACTGGCCTGTCACAATTAGGGGTAGTTTTTCCTGATAGTTTTTGTAACTAACATTTACCAAGCATTTTCCAAAAACTGGAATCAAATTTCCTGAAAAACTTTTCAAATGTCCACTGTATTTCTCTAGAGTGACATTTTTGAGATTTGTAAGAAAAAATTTCTTTGAAACTACAGACACGTCTGCACCAGTGTCAACCTCCATTATAGTGTCTGCATCTTCAATTTTAACGTTTACCATTATTTTTGGTGCGTTTTCTAATGTGTTGCACTGAATAGTATTCAATTTATTCTGATTGGGTTTATTCATTCCAGAATTTTGGGCCGATTTTTTATTCCAACATACTGGAGCAATGTGCCCTTTCTTATTGCAAATATAACATTGAGCATTTTTAAATTTGCATAACTTCGTATCGTGGTTAGACTTTCCACAAATTTTGCAAGGATTATTGTATTTACATGGGAATTTAAAATTTTTAGATCTGGCTTTCAACTTATCAATATCATGACCAGGATTTTTCATCAAATTTACTTGTGACTTCGCTGCCTCTACAGAATTTGCAATATTTATTGCACTATCAAACGTTAAAAAAGGTTCACTTAGCAGCCTTTTAAGCGTAGCTTCATCGAAGCAACCACTTACAAATTGATCACACAAATTTTCATTTATGTCAGTAAATTTGCACTTGTCTGCCTGAGATTTAAGCCTCAAAACAAATTTTCCCACAGGCTCATTTTCTTTTTGTACAATCTTGTGAAATAAATATCTTTCATAGTGCTTATTTTTTATTGGATATAAATGGTTGGTTAAAACCTCTACTAAATCTTTATATTTAAGGTCACTTGGCCTTCTGGGTACCAACAAATCGCGCAAAGTCTTATAAACATTAACATCAATAGACGTTAATAACACAGATACTTTGTCTGCTTCTAATGTTTTGTTCAATTTAAAACATTCTTCTAATTGTTCCAAATAACAATTTAGATCTTCACCTTCACGAAACCTTGGATAATTTAAATTAGTGGTGGCCATACTTACGTTAATTCTTCGTCGCCATTTGATACGTTTCTATTAATTGTTAAATATTAATGGTGAAAATTATTTTGTAAGAAATCGCACTTTATATATATATAAAGATAAATAAAAGATACACTATTTTTAAGCTAATATAATTATTTTATTCTATTTACAATTCTTACACTCGTGCACATTCTATTCACGTATCTTGTTGTTTACAAGATGATGATAAATAATACAGAGTAGAGTAATAATATATCACAGATCAATAATAATACAATTAAATCTATATTAAAAGATATAGATATTTTCATAAATAAAACTAGTATAAAATACAGTATTCCAGAATTTACTTTTCTGGAATGGAAACATAATATTAAAAAGGAAATTATAAATTATTATAATAATACACTTAAATACACAAAACCTAATTCAGACATTCCTTCTTTTAAAGAAAATATAATTAATTTACAGAAGGACTTTATTATCACTCCTATAGATAAATGTTCCAATAACTTATCTTTAATTTGTAAAAATCTATACCACGATATACTAAAAAAGGAAATTGATAATAATCATAAATACACTTTTGCTAGAACTACAGCC
This sequence comes from Cordylochernes scorpioides, assembly GCA_030710605.1. NCBI lineage: Eukaryota > Metazoa > Arthropoda > Arachnida > Pseudoscorpiones > Chernetidae > Cordylochernes > Cordylochernes scorpioides. The sequence continues at coordinate 15,146,838 of CP092870.1, forward strand.
ACAAAAATCAAAAAAGACATCAAAAACGTTGAAAATTCACTAAAAATTTATAATAACCACAAAAATCCAAATATACAAAAGTTCTATATAATTCCTAAACTACACAAAAAACCTATTTCTTTCAGAACAATCACATCTGGTATAAATTCAGTTATAAAAAACATTGATATACAATTAGCTTCAACACTACAATTTATTATAAATAAATTAACTAATAAATATAATTATAAATTTATCGACTCAAATAAAAAAATCATTAACTATTTAATGAACAATTGGACAAACATTGAAACAGTACACACATTTGACTTTGAGGACCTATATTCTAAAATAAATTTAAGAGATCTAAATAATAAAATAACCAATTTATTTAACGAATTCATTAATGACAAAACTTTCTACATTAAAATTATTCATAACAGATATAAAACAATTAAATTAGATCTTAAAACAGCAAAAACTCTACTGGAAACATTTTTAAATTTTAACTATATAGAATTTAAAAATAAAATATATATTCAATCAGAAGGCGTTCCCATGGGAACTTCTTCTAGTCCTTTATTAGCCAACCTATTATTGTTCTGGTACGAAAGAGAATACTTTCTACAAAATAGTGTTAATTGGCAAATGTTCCGATATGTAGATGACATAATAATATTTAATAATCCACAGTTTAAAAAATTAATACCTGAAATACATCCTAAATACTTGAAACTTAAGAACAATGAAAAAATTTATAGAAACAAAAGAGTTAACTTTTTAGACTTGAATATAGACCTTACAAATAGTGCTGTTAGAGTTTATAATAAAAAGAGTAATTATAATTTCAATATTATAAAATACTGTAATATGAATTCTAATATATCATTAAATTGCTGTAAGGGTATATATTTTGGTCAGTTTCTAAGATTTTATAGAATAAATAATATATTAGATAATTTCATAGAAGATGTTAAAAATTTAAACATGGAATTTATTAAAAACAAATTTAGTATCAGACAAGTAAAATATTTCAACAGTATATCAATTATAAAATATTAAAAAATAAATAAATGGAAATATCCATTTATGAAATCAACTTTCTATAATTTCTCTCAATAATAACTAATACAAATTTATAATCTTTAACAGTTAATTAAACTTTGATTAAATAGCTGATTAAAAGATTTTTTCACAAAACTTTTAAAGTGATGTTGTATAGAATTCATTTTGTTTAATCTCCAATTTCTGGGGAGGAAAATGGAAGTTAAATAAAGGTGAATTTGCACAATTAATAGCTTTATTAAACTCTTATAATTTGCCTTTTTAAAGGAATATTAAAAGATGAATGAGTGTTGAATCAGTTATTTTGATATAACTAGCTGTAAAGATTATGAAATTTAGCTTTCTTCCCTTAACTATTTTTTCTTTCTTCTTTGATTGTCTTGTTGTTCAAAAAATTCAGAAAAAATGGTCTAATTTTGAAATGTCCCCCCCCCCCGCAACATGTGTCAGCCAGAAATAGATGTTCACAATGGAGGACGCAGCGGACGAGGTAGGTTTACAGTTGGAATTTGTTAACACTTATATTGGTTATATTTGTTCATATAAATGTTTCACTGAAATAACTTAATATTAACACATAAAATCCGGTTTAAAAGAGGTCTATGACATAATAAAGAAGGGGTGAAATGTCAGCTGCGCTTTTATCTGAAGATCCCCGGTCCAGCAGATCTCTTTTTCCAATAATTATTTCAATTTAATTTTTTTTTGTGTATGTCTGGTCTACCATTAGGGTTTCAAAACATAATAACCAAACTTATAACAAAAGTTAATTCATACTATAGATATATTGCTAAATACAACTATTTATAATCATATTATAAAATAAAAAAAAATTAAAAAATCTTTAAAAAAAAAAGGATAAAATATAAAATTATAAAAATATATATATATGACATAATAAAAATATGATTTTTATTATTCATTAATATAATTATAATTTAAATAATCATAGAATTAACACAGAGTTAATTTTTTAAAATCCTCAACAAAAGGAGTACAACCCAAGATGTTTTTTGTGGTTTTATCAAGCTTATCTTGTATGATCTCGACGAAAAACACATCAGATAAACTATCGATTTGGTAACCTAATACCTTCACTGTTCTTACTATCTCGTTGCAACTATCTAGAAGTTTAAACATTGACTTATGGTTGTCATCGGCTAACTTTGGTAATCTTAATGCATTATCTATTTGGGTGAAAATCAGATCCTTTGGATTATCATATCTTGTTAATAAGGTTTGCCAAACCTCAACATAATTATCGGCTGTAATTGGAAATGCGTTGACCAGTCTTAGGGCTTCGCCTCTCAGTTGGCCTTTCAAATATTGTAACTTTTCAATTTCCGGTATTTGTGAGTTAGAACCAATTGCAGAATAAACTAAATCCTTAAATGAAAGCCATGATTCTAATCTACCATCGAAAGTTGGCAATTCAAGTTTAGGCATTTTAACATGTAAATTTACTTTTTTTTTCAGATGTTTCTTGCCCATTATGCCTTAAATCCAATTCACACTTTAATCTTATACACTTATCTATGCAATCTTCCACTTCGTCATTCAAATCCTCATCCTCAAGTTTCTGCAAGAAAATATCACTCATTTTCATCAAATCATTATTTGCATACTCTAGTTTGCATTTCGTTGCACTTACATCTACCATAGACACAATGGATTCGATATTTTCTTCAATGCCTTTTATACTTTTTTTTATCCTTTTTAATTTCTTAATTAAAGTTTCGACTTCCATAATTGCTATTCTTTTATCTATATCTTTTCCCAAATATCTTAGTTGCAATATATGGCTTTGAAATCTATTGGAATTCTTCTCGTACAGGGTTAAAATACATCCTGTCGACTATTAAAAATGATGTCATAAAAAAAGATGTATTTTAGGTACGTTACCAATTCATTCATGCAGTCGTGGATTGAAGTGAAATGATAACTTTTATATCCAAAATTATATTTATTTTAATGATTATATTTTAAGAACAAAACAGTTTGCATACATACAATTTAATATTAATATAATCTAATTATAAACAAAAAAACATCTTGGGTTGTACTCCTTTTGTTGAGGATTTTAAAAAATTAACTCTGTGTTAATTCTATGATTATTTAAATTATAATTATATTAATGAATAATAAAAATCATATTTTTATTATGTCATTTCTTCCCTCCAAAGATAAAAATTAGGGAGTAATTTTCAAAGTAAAAAAAAGTATCATTATTATTTACATAGATTATCAATTAAGATGGAGGATACCAATTGAAACTATATCAATGATGCTCTTTATTTCTTCTACATATTCCTATTGGTACCTTTTTTCTTGACAGTAGCAGAAAATTATCCAATCTTATTTGAATTTATAGGTGTCTCCTTCCTATAATTCATAAGGGGATTTACCTTTTGAATCTTGAGAGCCTGAGAAGGCCTACTCAATTCATGAGGTAAATCCCCTTATGAATTATAGGAAGGAGACACCTATAAATTCAAATAAGATTGGATAATTTTCAGCTACTGTCAAGAAAAAAGGTACCAATAGGAATATGTAGAAGAAATAAAGAGCAGCATTGATATAGTTTCAATTGGTATCCTCCATCTTAATTGATAATCTATGTAAATAATAATGATACTTTTTTTTACTTTGAAAATTACTCCCTAATTTTTATCCTTGGAGGGAAGAAATGACATAATAAAAATATGATTTTTATTATTCATTAATATAATTATAATTTAAATAATCATAGAATTAACACAGAGTTAATTTTTTAAAATCCTCAACAAAAGGAGTACAACCCAAGATGTTTTTTTGTTTATACTTAGATTATATTATTATTAAATTGTATGTATGCAAACTGTTTTGTTCTTAAAATATAATCATTAAAATTGATCTGTGATATATTATTACTCTACTCTGTATTATTTATCATCATCTTGTAAACAACAATATACGTATAATCGAATTGTAAAAAGAATAAAATAATTATAGTAGCTTAAAAATAGTGTATCTTTCATTTATCTATATATATATATATAAAGTGCAATTTCTTACAAAATAATTTTCACCATTAATATTTAACAATTAATAGAAACGTATCAAATGGCGACGAAGAATTAACGTAAGTATGGCCACCACTAATTTAAATTATCCAAGGTTTCGTGAAGGTGAAGATCTAAATTGTTATTTGGAACAATTAGAAGAATGTTTTAAATTGAACAAAACATTAGAAGCAGACAAAGTATCTGTGTTATTAACGTCTATTGATGTTAATGTTTATAAGACTTTGCGCGATTTGTTGGTACCCAGAAGGCCAAGTGACCTTAAATATAAAGATTTAGTAGAGGTTTTAACCAACCATTTATATCCAATAAAAAATAAGCACTATGAAAGATATTTATTTCACAAGATTGTACAAAAAGAAAATGAGCCTGTGGGAAAATTTGTTTTGAGGCTTAAATCTCAGGCAGACAAGTGCAAATTTACTGACATAAATGAAAATTTGTGTGATCAATTTGTAAGTGGTTGCTTCGATGAAGCTACGCTTAAAAGGCTGCTAAGTGAACCTTTTTTAACGTTTGATAGTGCAATAAATATTGCAAATTCTGTAGAGGCAGCGAAGTCACAAGTAAATTTGATGAAAAATCCTGGTCATGATATTGATAAGTTGAAAGCCAGATCTAAAAATTTTAAATTCCCATGTAAATACAATAATCCTTGCAAAATTTGTGGAAAGTCTAACCACGATACGAAGTTATGCAAATTTAAAAATGCTCAATGTTATATTTGCAATAAGAAAGGGCACATTGCTCCAGTATGTTGGAATAAAAAATCGGCCCAAAATTCTGGAATGAATAAACCCAATGAGAATAAATTGAATACTATTCAGTGCAACACATTAGAAAACGCACCAAAAATAATGGTAAACGTTAAAATTGAAGATGCAGACACTATAATGGAGGTTGACACTGGTGCAGACGTGTCTGTAGTTTCAAAGAAATTTTTTCTTACAAATCTCAAAAATGTCACTCTAGAGAAATACAGTGGACATTTGAAAAGTTTTTCAGGAAATATGATACCAGTTTTTGGAAAATGCTTGGTAAATGTTAGTTACAAAAACTATCAGGAAAAACTACCCCTAATTGTGACAGGCCAGTTTAATAACCAAACGCCGCTACTGGGCAGAAATTGGATAAGAATTTTAAAAACTGATTGGCCCAATTGCGTTTTTGATATCTGTAATAATATAAATGTAATTTCAAATTTAGAACTGTTTTTAGAAGTATATAAGAGAGTATTTGAAAATAAAGATTTACCAATTCAGGGCATTAAAGGTTCAATATCATTGAGGCCAAATGCTAAGCCCAAATTTTTTAAATTTAGACCAGTACCCTTTTCCATTAAAGAGAAGATAGACAAAGAACTAGACAGACTTGAAAAAAGTCTAATAATTGAAAAGGTTAATGCTAGTGATTGGTCTACGCCTTTAGTAACGGTAATAAAGTCAAATGGAGAACTACGTTTGTGTGGTGATTTTAAAAATACTTTGAATAATTGCATTGAAGATGAGAAATATCCATTACCTACTATAGAAACTATGTTGGGAAATCTAGGAGGAAACAAGATTTTTACCAAATTGGATCTCTCCTCCGCATATCATCAAATTGAAATGGATGAAGCATCAAAAAAAATCTGCTAGTGGTATCTACCCATAGAGGACTTTACCGATATAATAGATTGCCTTTTGGCATCAGTCCAGCTTCAGCCATTTTCCAGAGGTGTATGGACAGCCTTTTTCATGATGTTCCCAACACGGTGATATACTTAGATGATATTTTCATTGGTTCTAAAGATGAACAAGAACATTACAGAATTTTAAAAATGATCTTCGATAAATTGAAAGAGCTAAATTTCACCCTTAATAAAGAAAAATGCTTATTTTTAAAAAATGACATTTGTTTTCTAGGTCATATTATAAATGAAGATGGTGTTAGACCAGATTCAAAGAAATTGGAAGCATTAGAAAGGTGTAAAAAGCCTTTCGACAAAACATCATTGAAGAGTTTTCTAGGGATGTTGAGCTTCTATTCAAAATACATACCTAATATGTCAACCTTGGCTGGTCCTCTTTATCAACTCCTAAAGAAGGACAATCGTTGGAAATGGTCTAGCCAATGCGAAAAGGCATTTCTGAATTTGAAGTTAACTCTATTAAATTCCCAGGCGCTTATTCACTATTCAATGAAGCTTCCATTAACTTTAACCTGTGATGCATCTGCCTATGGCATAAGTGGGGTCTTGTGTCATATTGTGGAAGGGGAAGAGAAGCCAATCACCTTTGTTTCCAGAACATTGTCAAGTGCAGAAGTCAAATACTCTCAGACTGAGAAAGAAGCACTTGCTATTGTGTTTGCAACTTCCAAACTGAGACAATACTTGTTTGGGAGAAAATTTGTGTTAAAGAGTGATCATAAAGCTTTAACGACTGTTTTTGGAAACAAAAGACTTCTTCCGCCTTTAATTGCAAATCGCTTGCATAGGTGGGCTTTAGAGTTGTCAAATTTCGATTTCGATATTAGATATACAAATAAAGATACCATGCTCTGTGCGGATGCATTTTCAAGACTTCCACTTGAGGAAATAAATTCAAGGGAAGACAACATTGATTTGGTGACACATGATATATCATTTTTAAATGTAACTCCATTGGACCACCTCATTATTGAAGAAGAAACCAATAAAGATCCGGTTTTAAATAAGCTCAAGGAATATCTATTAGAAGACCCTCAGTTAGCAAAAAAGGATGAAACAATGAAACCATTCCTTTCAAAATTGGAAAATTTTTCTGTACTGCAGGGATGCATTTTTGTTGATTCTAGGGCAGTGATTCCAAGAACCTGTCAAGATCAAATGTTGAAGTTACTTCATCAAAGTCATATAGGAATCAATCGAATGAAATCTCTAGCCAGATCTTCGGTTTGGTGGCCAAAAATGGATAGTCAAATTGAAGAGTTTGTGAAGGAATGTTCTCCCTGTATGCATCATCAGACAGCTCCTCCTGCTGAGAACACACCTTGGCCCAGGACTAACCAACCGTGGCAGCGAGTTCATGTTGACCATTTCTATTTCAGAGGTGATTGTTATTTATTAGTAGTAGATGCAAATTCAAATTGGATTGAAGTATTTCCAGTTAGAGGTACTACTTCGCAAGAAAATATTAAGCTTCTACGGGAGTGTTTCGCCAGGTATGGAATACCGCAATGCTTAGTGACTGACAATGGCCCCCCCTTCAATTCGCTTGAATTTAAGGAGTTCTTACGGAAAAATAATGTATACCACTTAACCTCGCCAGCATATAATCCCTCGTCTAACGGAATTGCTGAAGTTTCGGTAAGAATAATAAAAAAATCTCTGGAAAAGTCGTTAGAAGAATCTCCAAACTCAAATATGGACTGTATTTTACAAAATGTTCTGTTTAATTATAGAAATACGCCTACCTCTTTAGATAAGCCTCCTGTAGAACGTCTCCTAAGTTATGTGCCTAGAACATATGTAAATTGCTTGAACTCTGAATTTATCCAGAAGACTTTTGGGAGAAATGAGTGTGGAAGGCGACATTTTCAAGTTGGAGATAAAGTGCTGTTTACAAGAGTAATACAAAATAGGCGCAAATGGTTCAAGGCCCAGGTGATACGACGACTAGGTTACAATGTTTATCTAGTAAAGAACCTAAAAGGCACATTTAAAGTGCATGTCAATCAGATGAGGACAGGTTCAGATACCAAATATGCTGAAGATTCTGATTGGACCTTGGACAACGCTGGAGCAGGACCTCACCGACTGGAACAAGACCCTCAAATTTCCACATCACCTCCGCCTAGGAGATCTACCCGACCTCGATGCCCTCCTTGCCGGTTTTCTCCAACTATGAACAATATAAGGAAGGAGGAATGATCTGTGATATATTATTACTCTACTCTGTATTATTTATCATCATCTTGTAAACAACAATATACGTATAATCGAATTGTAAAAAGAATAAAATAATTATAGTAGCTTAAAAATAGTGTATCTTTCATTTATCTATATATATATATATAAAGTGCAATTTCTTACAAAATAATTTTCACCATTAATATTTAACAATTAATAGAAACGTATCAAAAATAAATACAATTTTGGATATAAAAGTTATCATTTCACTTCAATCCACGACTGCATGAATGAATTGGTAACGTACCTAAAATACATCTTTTTTTATGACATATATATACTAACAATCTTATCTACCTTCTTTACAAAACTTTATTTTCCTTATTATTAGTTTGATTAAAAGTGCATGGTTCTGTCTTTCTCTCTTTTCTCTAACTACTAAAATTTATAATATTAAATATATTATCACTTCTATTATTCTATATATAGGATAGAGTATGTCTAAATGACGTGTAAAAGCCGATGCAAAAGACGTTACGTTGTTAATTTTTATTGTTATTAATTATAAATATATAATTAACTGGATGATGGTATTAGAAGTAAAGGATTTTTTTTTCTCTCTATCTACAAATTAATAACAATTTACAAATTTTATAATTTGAATATAAATGATCAAAATAGTGAAGATAATCTTAATACAAAACTGGACTATAAAATTAAACAACTATTTATTATTATAATTAATTTAGATTTAGCTTGCTAATCTAATCAAATCTAATTGATATGAGTTATCATTCTTATCAGTTTGCTCCTTGAGTTTTAAATGTGGATTCACTGTTATAATTTTGTTATATAGTTTCTACACTATATATATATATATATATATATATATGGAATAGATTCGAAAAACTTCAGTAGCGTAGTTATACCTGTCGAAGGGCTGTTGAGCCCGAGAGCTTGTATTGCCGATATACATAAAAGAAACTTTTCCCTCAGCGAATTGTCTTTTATTAATAAATAAAATATCATTTGAAAATCGGTAATTTTCCATCTATATTACTTTAAACAAATCGCGCGACACAGGGGAATGGAGTACACCATACTGACCGGAAAGATGTCTGGGCGACGCATACCTGGACGCCCGCCGACACGCTTCGTGGACCATTTAAAATAACTCACTGGCTTGATAGTCGCCGAGATGGTACATCGAGCTCAAGACAGAGATGGCTGGTGTCGTGTTTGGGATGTAATACAGTGGGCCACAACGTTCAATCGCGAATAAGATGATTTTACTATTATTTAAAAACCTGATAATAATAAAAAATCCAAAAACATACCAAAAGTACACTGCACGACATTGAAAATGGAACACCAAGAAAGAGTGGCCAGAAAATTATACAAATTTCAAATCCTCTTATTATTTTATCATTACAGTAAGGGGTCAGTAGAAAATGGATTTATTTTAAAAAATAGGCATTTATAATCGTTTGAATTTCTTATAATCAACTTTATACCACATTGTAAGCGTAAATTTCAAAAATTGTAAATTTCAAAAGTTTTTTAAATAGAATAAAGGCAGTGGAGGATTCAAGTTGCTTTTGTGGAATTGAGGGACAAACCTCAAGACATCTACTGATCGATTGCTCAGCATTTCAATATTATAGAATGAAGAATGAACTAGTTGTTTGTGAACGTATCGATTTGATTTCCGATAAAAAATCATATTTAAAGTTCAATTCATTTTGTAAATACATTCTAAACTTTCTACAAAATCTGGATATCTAATGTTTTCATGCGTTGAATAATGTAAATAACTTCTGTAAATAAAATTTTCTCCTTGTTTGGCGCAAGTATCCTTTGCTGGATATAGCGCTTTGGAAATAAAATAATTGTAATTGTAATATTGTAAGCGTAGAAAAATTAAATCTTTATATATCTGAAGGTGTGAAAGTATTTATTGATGACGTCACGGCGACTAGTCGACAATTATTAACAAACCAACCAAACTATCTACAGCTAGAGAATATCGAGCAAGCAAGCTAGGTAACTAAATGATGATTTTCAAATGTAAAATAATAAATATTTTTGAAAATAGAGCAATCCATAAATAAATATTTAATTAAAAAGATATATATTGGATTAAAAAAAATCATTTATTTTAGCAATATTCCAGTTGGCTGAACGCCAACCTTTATCAAGGTGTTATAACATTTTAAAGTGTGTCAACAACAAATTCAGCGTCACATAACGTCAACAGAATTAAGTTTTAAAAATATTTTGTTATATTCAATGGGGAGAAAAAACTATAAAACATATTTATCAAATTTGTTCTCCCCCCATTGAATATAACAAAATATTTTTAAAACTTAATTCTGTTGACGTTATGTGGCGCTGAGTTTGTTGTTGACACACTTTAAAATGTTATAACACCTTGATAAAGGTTGGCGTTCAGCCAACTGAAATATTGGTAAAATAAATGATATTTTGATCCAATATATGCCTTTTTAATTAAAGATTATAGGAAGTATTGCGGTTATTTTTCCAAATATTTTAAAGTGGAATAATAACGAGTTTACCAGCAAAATAATCTTCAACTTTTTTAATTCGTCAACTTTTATATTCCTCGCTTCAATAAACATAGGTACCACCATATTATAAAGTCCATTTCACGTATGAAAGGAACCCGCACAGATCAAATAATTCCATTAAAATAATCAAATTATCTGAAATAACTTTAAATAAACTCAAGCCATCCTTAAAAAGTCAAATTCTTTCTAATCTCATTAATATTACAACTTAAATTCTCTTAACAATAAATATACCAAAAATGTTTAAGTTAATATAATAATTCGAATTAAAAAAAGTAAATGTTTTTTTTTTAACAAAAGAGAGAGAAAATAAAGAAAACTTTTGACAGGACTTTTTTTTTTTTCATTTAAAATAATTTAATCTGCAATTTTTCTCAGCTCGCAGTCATTCGTTCTAATTGAATATTTTAATAGGGTCCACTGAGGCAATTTAGGCTAGTTTCATTAAAGCAGACGATGCCGCAAAAAGAAGCGGCAATTAGAGTCTAAACGCCATATTGGCAATTAATCCTTCCTGTGCTATTGGCATTTTGAAGAGATTTGCGCGCGAAAATTAAATCCCAGAAGAAAAAGTTTTGTAAAATGATTTTATTGATTTCTCAATAATGAAGATTCAACAATTTAACGGTCACTGAGTAAAGGGGGGAAAAGGCTTAATTAATACACTGATGTACAAAATTAAAGTAAAATACTTTTTAAGGGGGAGTGTGAAACACAAAATTTTATTATAAATCATTTTAATTATAAATTCTAATCTTAAATAGAAATCTCACGCGGTATGCTTGACCTTACAGGTATTCATTTTCACAAATATATTTTATATTTTGAACAAATTTATTCTATAGACGATTAAACAATTAGATTAGGCCTCATCCTTTGGTTTACTATAACCGTTTTTTTTAAATGAATAATACAACAGGTTTCTGTGGAGACGAGTTTCTTTTCATTTTTATTAATGCAATCTCAAACTTTCGGGTATCTTTGCCCTTTATTATTATTCGTTTTATTTTAATATTTCGATTTTCTCCCGGTAAAATTTCCATCTATATTTTGGCTAAAGACTATATTTGCCTTAATAAATACTTTTATGTATGTATTTTTGCAGTAATATCTTAAATTTTTCAACATGTTGAGGCATTTAGCATTAAAAATTGTTATAAGTGTAAAGAGCTATTTAGAAAGAGTGATAGAACAATCTATAAGAAATAACTGTTTCCTATATAAGGATGTTTCAGAAGAGAAAGTTTAAGAAAACAATGTTAATAATATAGGAATGTGGAGAATTCCATATACTACTTTTCCATCAGAGATTCACTGAAATATCGGGAATTAAATATAACAATTGGTTGTGTGAGTGACATTGCTATATACAGGGTGATCCAAAAGTCCCGCACTATTTTAAAAATTAATAACTCCGCGAATATTTGCGCTAGAGCAATGCGGTAAACACCTTTGTGTTCAGGATGCAATGGGATTTTTTATGGCAAATAATGAAAAATTCGAAATTCATTTTAGTTACAATTTTATTCGCCAGATGGCGCTCTACCAGAATCAGAGATTGAGCGGCCAAATTGTTTGATAAATTGAAAAATATAACTGATCGGCATGTATTTTTCCTTTTTGAATACCAGGAAAGAACCCTGATAATATCAAATAACAAATTAATAAAACACCACTTCGCCAAAAGTATGAAGAATTGGTTAACGATTTTCAAATACAATCAGAGATATGTAAAATAGGTAAATGCAAATTAAAACATGTAGCCAAAAGAAAATTGATATTTTAGATACGGTTTGTTTCCGAAGATAATAAATTTCTATTTTTAATTCAACTCTCACTCAGTATCGATTATATTTATTTTAATTCATTTGAAAAATATGTATCTATCTCTGATAATTTATTTTACTCTGGAATGCCATTGTTGTTGTCGTGTCCAATAAAGAGCCTCAGATGTATCCATGTATCTCCATCACAGCAGCAGCAATGTCCACTATCTTAGGTGTGTAAAGCTGCTGCTCAGGGTCTATGTCTAATTTTTGCAAGGCTGCGGCCATTGCTGGCTATAAGAATATGTGGGTAGGTGTAAGTTCCACACCAGGACAATTGTTGCATGCCCTATAGGTTCTTGTGCCATCTGGATGTATTGTCATTCCTTTATAGTGTTTTGTTCTAAGTCTTGTTATAGTTTTTTTCATTTTTCTCTCAGAGTTTATTTCGCATTTTGATCTTTTCTTATTTTTTCGTTTAATTATATTGTATTTTGACAAAGAATCAGAGTCAAATAATGACATTTGTTCTTTCCTTTGGCTCAACTTTCTGGCTTCCTTTGCCAATTCGAATGCCATTTCATTACCCCTGATCCCAGCATGGGCAGGGATTCGTTGTAGAATGTAGTTATTCTCCAATGGTTCCAGTTGGGTAAGTAACGAGTGTATTTTCTGTGTGATTTTAGTATTGCCGTTCTGAATTTCTTCTAGAGCGGATATGGAGTCGCTCTATATTAAAATTCCTTCTGCTTGATGCAGGGATGGTTGGTTAAGGCATACATCAAGGGCTTTCCAGATAGCTGTCAGTTCACAAGTGAAGTTTGACGAAATCTGTCCTGCTCCTTCTTTGATTTTGATGTTTGTTCCATCTTGCAGTATTATGTTAATTCCGGCCCCTCCATTACTCAGGGTAAGGTCTGAAGATCCATCTGTATATGCTGTTGAAGGGCGTGGCCTAGCAATTTTAATCAATAATTTGTACTATGAGGACATAGCCGTTAATATTACAAACACATTAGACCTCGAAGCCCAAGGTATCAAAGTCTACCTCAATCAAAACAAAGCCATCCACATATACAATATGTATCACCCTCCAAACAATACATTTATTGACGATGGAACAATGGCTCAATTTCTTACAGACAACACTATTATTGTAGGTGACCTTAATGCCAAACATCAACTATGGGGATGTTCTACGCCAAACCCAAGAGGCAAAATACTATCAAACATATTTGACGACAATGCCTTCATGTGCTTAAATGATGGGAATCCTACCCATCATTCCTACAAGCTATAATACTGCACAAGCCCTTGATATAAGTTTTTACTATCCTGACATTTTCCACAAATGCAAATAGAAAATATTAAAAAGTTTTGGAAGTGATCATTTGCCTAATTTGATAGAAATTAGCACCAAGACTAAAACTAGCTCAATTAAGAAAAATTCTGGAACTTCAAAAAGGCTAATATGATATCTTTCGAAAACACCATTATTAAAGCAGCCAAAGTTTCAATACCAAGAGGTAATATTAAGAAATGGATTCCAAATTATACACACCAGGCAAAAAATATTCAAAGACTTATAACTAAAAGAAATGAACTACAAAAAAGTGCACCCAAAACCAAAAATATTGTAGAACTGAACTGAACATTGTGATTGCAAAAATAAAAAAAGATTATGCGTAAATGTGAAAAGGGAAAAATGGAAACAAACTTGTGAAAACCTGAACCCAAGAAACCCAAATACAAAACTTTGGAATTTTGCAAAACAAATTGACAGAGTCCAGCCACAAACTGAAAACACAAATATGATTAAGAATACAGATGGTACACCAGCAACTAATGACAAAATTGCTGCCAATCTTTTAGGTAATTCATATCAAATAAGTAGTAAAATCAAGGTTGAAAAAAGGCCCGAAAGATTATTCATGACTGTAAAAAATGTCACCAGCACTCATAATATTTTCCATGAAAAAAATCAATATGAAAGAGCTAGCTTATGCATTAGAAAACACTGACCTAAACAAGACTCCTGGGCCAGATGGAATCCATGGCCAAATGATATCAAACTTGGGCAAAATTGGCAAAGAAAGACTTCTTAATATTTTCAATATTTCCTGGAAAACTGGAAAATTGCCTCAAGACTGTAAAAATGCAACAATAATTCCCATTAAAAAACTTGACAAATCTGCTGATGACCCAAAAAACTACCGACCTATCTCTCTAACAAATATTTGCTGCAAATTAATGGAAAAAATTATACTCAGACGACTCATCTACCACCCCGACACAAGAAATCTCTTACCAGAAGAACAATATGGATTTAGGAAAGGACATGGGACAATAGACCAACTCTTATTTTTCACACAAAAGGTAAAAGATGCACAAAACGAAAAACCAACTAACCACACCATAGCTGCTTTTTAGACCTTACACAAGCTTTTGATAAGGTATGGAAAAACAAGTTAATTACAAAATTATACAAACATTTCAAAATTGATGGAAAAGCTATCACTTGGATAAATGATTCTCTTAAAAATATATAAATCAGGATCAAATATAATGGCACTCTATCTAAAACCTTCAAATTGTACCAAGGATTACCACAAGGATCAGTCCTTAGCCCAACTCTCTTCACCCGATTTATTGCAGGCATAGAAAAATAAATTTCACATAAAACCAATATTGGACTTTTCGCTGATGACATTATTCTATGGAGCAGCAGCACTAACTGGAAAAAAGCTGAAGGAGATTTAACAAGACTCTTCTCCACCTAGAAAAATTTGCTAATAAACATAAATTAGAATTTAACCCCCAAAAATCTGAAACCTGTCTTTTTACTACCGATAAGAAACTATACAAAATAAGACCAAATATTATTCTGAAAGAACAACAATTGCAATATAATAAACATCCTAAATATCTCGGCTACACCCTGGATCCAGAAATCAACTCCAGTAAGCATATTGAAGGAGTTGTTAGAAAAGGAAGAGACCGACTAAAAATCTTGAAATATATTTCAGGAAGAGTGGGGAGCTGAAGCAACAACAATAAAATTAACTTACACATCTCTAATGAGACCTATCCTGGAATATGGATATCAAATCTATGGTACATCATCTGAAACAAATCTAAAATCACTGGAAAGGATACAACTAAGTGCAGCTAGAATTATTACAGGTCTTCGAAAACCCTGCCCTAATGATATTGTACTTTACGAGGCAGACATTATGCCCTTAAAGAATAGAATAAGCTACAATCTGCCAAAATATATAAACAAAATCAAGAGTTATGAAAACAAACACAGAACTTTCAATTACATACTTAATTGGGAATCCAATCTAAGACTCAAAAAAGAAGGCCCTCTCCACCTGGCCAAAAGAAATGGATTTTTAAAATATAAAGTGGAAAAATATTATTTAGCTGAAAAAAATATCTCCATGCGAACCACTAACAAAATGTTATTTTTAATGCCACTTTAAATGAAACCACCAACAGACAATACCAAAATCCAGAATACTTAAAACAATTATCATTAGAAATAATTAATAAAATTCCTAAAAATGCAATAACTATCTATACCGATGGTAGCAGAGATGAGTTGGGACACACTGGCAGTGGCTCTCTCATTAAAACCACAAATGGCATTGAGAAAATAAACAGAAGAAACCCAGAATTTTGCTCAGTCTTCAGATCAGAACTTATAGCCATCTATGAAGTCTTAAAATCCATCAGAAACATTAAACATCACGATATATGGATTCTTACTGATAGTAGAAGTGCCATACAACACTTGAGTCACACAGGGGAACTTAGAGACAAAGTAAGCAGGAACATAATTGGTTATCTCCAAAAACTCTCAATACCTCAAAAATTCACCTTCAATGGATACTCTTACATGTTAGCATTGAAGGCAATGAAGCTGCTGATGCGCTAGCGAAAAAAGGCACAAAAGAACCCTTGCTACAGAAAAATAAACTTACTTTTAAAGAAATAGAAACAGTAGCCAAAATAAACAAGAACTGGAGGATCCCACCTAAGCACAGTTGGTATACCCTAGAAGCAGATGGCCACCCAGACCTTTCGGTCCACAAGCCGGCATGCGAAGCATGCCTTCGCTGCTATTCTGTTCAACTCATAAGCCAAGTAACGGTATCCAAGCTAGTGATTGGACATTGTACCTGGAAACACCACCTCCCAGACAACGTGTCTGGAAGGATTTCTATACCGGTGGCCTTTAATCACAGCAAAATAGGAAACTATCTACTGTGTCCAACAGGGACCGCGGGGAGGCAGACCCCGGTCGACTCTGTTCACTCACAGCTGAGGAAAAGCTCAGCTGCCACGTCGTGGGCTTTCTCAAGAAGCTTGCTGTGATTTCTCAGCAGCTCACTCTCGATCGCGCCCCTTGCCCTCCTTCTCTCTTCCTGCACACCCACTACCCTTGGACAATCCAAGACGTAGTGGCGTGCATTCACATCCCTTTCTCCACAGACGCAATCAGGATTGCTCTTAATTTCAAATCTGTGGAGACTTGGGGAAGAGCCCATGTCCCGAACTACCCTAATGAGTTTGTGGGACATTACCTTACAGAGGTACTTGGGTGTTGTTACCCCATTGAATAACTCTCTCCCCTTCACAATGTTTCTCCATCTGTCCAAACATAAGTCCTGGACGTGCCTCCGGGGCACGGTCCGGGCTGAAGTTCTTCTCGGCACACACTCTGAGGGCTACCCTGATCGCAACCAGCTCGGCTGAAAAGATCAATTTGTCCACTCTGAGTGTTAAACTTTCTTGGAAGATCAGCTCTCCATTAGTGAAAATCACTACCCCAGCTCCAGTATTGGTTCCAGACTTACTCCCATCAGTGAAAACCTCCGTGCCATTCCCTGTCGGCCCTCCAGGACTCCAATTCCACTTTGGCAACCACTGCGGAGGCTTTCTTGGGTCCCTCTTCCATTCCAGGGCACCCGCTTCAAGTCCCAGGGCATCTTCCCTGTTCTCTTAGATCTTCTGTCTGATGGTCTCCTCCTCTAGTTTCAACCCCAGGGGAATAAGCCCAGCGAGGACCAATAAGGCCTCACTGCTGGTAGTGCGTTATCCCCCTGTGATTCTGAGTGCCGCTGTCCTCTGCACTCTCTCTAGAGTAGTCGCCAACTTCTGATCCCTGTTTCGGCGACACCAAGCCCTGGAAGCATATAGCAGGATTGGCTCGACACAGGAGAGGCAGAGGTTCCTAAAAATAGTACCCTCCTTCTCCCCCCCCCCTGTTGAGAGCCAACCAGGACAGGCCTGCACAACACCTCCCTGCCTCTCGCCACCATCTCCTCCGCCTGGTATTGCCAACCCATCTTGTCATCAATGACCACCTCCAGGATGGTCATCCTATTGACCAACGCTACCCTCCGTCCTTCGATCCCGATAGCCGGCTTGTGTTCCCATTTGATCCCTTTCCTTTTAGTTCTTATGTCCCTAGGCTTAAAGCTGAGGGCTTTAGTTTTGGAGACATTGAACTTAAGGCCAGAGTCATGGGCCCAGTTCAAGAGAATTTGGAGAGAAGTTTCAACACACTTCTCAGCCTTCGCTCTCGAAGCAGCCTCAATGATGAGGAACTGGTCGTCAGCATAGAGAACCAGCCTGGCTCCCTCAGGGAGCTCCTCCTGGAAAACGGTGTTTACCAGGATATTCCACAGAATAGGTCCGCAGCAAGAGCCCTGGGGGCAACCCCTAGCACAGTTTCTTTCCAACTTCCGCCCACCAAAACTGAGGCTAATCCGTCTATCCCTCAGGAAGTCACGAACCAAGCTGCACAAATTATCAGGACAACCCATGTCCATCAAATTTCTCATCAGCTTGTTCCAGTTCATGGAGTTGAACGCGCCATCAATGTCCAGGGCCACGAAAAGAACCCAAACACCCTTATTTAAGCCCATCTCAACCCCCTCTAACACCTCGTTCAGAGCTGTGGTTGTGGACTTCCCTTCCCTAAAACCATGTTGGAAAGAGGAAAGGAGCTCATTACTTTCTAGCCAGTGCTTCAGTCGCTGAGCTAGTAGGCTATCCAGGACCTTACCTAGACACGCTAGTAAAGAAAGCATACGATAATCATTAGGAGAATTACCCTTTCTACCAGACTTTTCGAGAAGCACTACTCGGGCAACCTTCCATGCCTCAGGAAAAGTACCAGTGTCCAGGCACCTATTGAATGACCTGGAAAGAAGCGATGGGTGCATCCTTACCAGGGCTTTCACGACCGTGTTATCGATCCCTTCGGGACCAGGAGATTTCCTTTTCCCGAACTTGAAAGCCGTCAGTTTCACCTCATTCTCAGAAAAGGGCGGATCTACCAAACCACAAGTGGTCAGAGAGATCTCGTTCTTTGGTTCCTCGTTTCCGAAGTGCCGATCCAAGTTGTTTTTATTTTGTCTTCTGCTTTCGAGCGAGTAGGTCTAGAACACATTCTCTCTGAATTTTCTCATTGTTGGTGGATGAAACAGCACCAGTGATTATTTTGGCCGCTTTTGCTTGAACACTGTTTAGTCTTACTTTTAGTGATGAGCTTGAGGGAGCCCAGACCGGTGTTGCATATTCCATTATCGGCCTTATTAAGGTGGTATATGTTGTTCTGAGAATTCTGGGTTTTGCTCCCCAATTTGTTCCACATAGCCTTCTCAGAATGTTTAGTTTTCTGATAGTTCTATTTGAGGTGCTAATTATGTGTTCTGAAAATTCCAATTCCTCATCAATAATAATTAAAATAATTTTGTTAACATCTTGTCAATACATGCACAGTCTGCACTAATAAAAAATATAATATGCATTATATACACTATGTACAATGAATATGGCGCCTCTTCCAGCGCTGCAGAGTTTGTGGAGAATCGCCAGTAGGTCTCCAGCGACACCACGCATTTTGCGATCTACGATGAATACGTAGATCGCGTACTTTGCCGCTTAGGAGATGGTGATGGCGTGGTCCTCGAGACCAACTTGAAAGATACAGGACTGCAGTATCACACCTAGGTATTATGGATTTCTAATTTTATCAATCATTTGTTTGTTTATGCTTATTTTTTTGTTATATTTATGCCTTTTTCCCTGTGAGTGGAGAAGACGCATAGGTTTGGTTTTATTGGTTTATGGTCATTTGGAGTTCCATTGCCCACTTCTCCAGTCCTCTCATTGATGTGTTCAGTATTTTTTACGATTTTTCTATGCTGCTACTTGTGTGCCATATGGCTATATCATCTGCATAACAGGCAACCTTTGTGTCTTCAGTGAGGTAAGGATTGATGTCGTTAATATATAGCAGATAGAGTAGAGGACTGAGCACAGATCCCTGAGTTACACCAGCCATGTTCTTCCTTCCTTGGAAAATTCTCCATTGACCCGAACCTTTAACCTTCTTCCCCTTAAGAAGTCTGCAATCCAGATTAAGGTTATTCTCTTACTTCGATGTTGTGCAGCTTTTCACGTAATTTCTCCCTCCACACTCGATCAAAAGCTGAGGTCATATCAAGGAATATAGCCGTGGTCTTCTTTGGCGGTTTTTCCTGGAAAGAATCTATTATTGATTGACAGAAGTAAAACAGTTGATCAGTCGTACAGTGCTGGGATCTATAGGCAGTTTAGTAGAGGTTTATTTTATTATTGTTAGTGAGCCAGACTATGAGCCTAGAGTGGATAATTCGTTCTGGTATTTTTCAAAGTTTGCTGGTGAGAGCAATTGGCCGATAGTTCTTGTATTCCTTGGCATCTTTGTTTGGCTTCAGTATTGGCACTATAATTGATATCTTCCAATTCTTTGGTAGTTTACCAGTTTGCCATGAAATGTTCAGTATTTTTAGCTTTGTCTTCAAAGTGTTTGATCATTTAACCAAAGATTAGATTATCTCTTGGTGACCTCTTGGATTTTTTTATTGATAAGTTTAGCTCATTCAGTGTGAAGTCTCTCAAGAAAATATCTTGTTTAACTAACTGGTTTATATTATTTTTAGAGTCCTGTCTTCATTCGTATAGTTGAGTATGGAAGTGCTTGAAAGATATTCAGCAATTATGTCAGCCATCTGTTTGTTCTCGTTCGCGCTGTTCTATTCATATCGGTTAGAGTATTGGAGGATTGGTGTTGGTGTTGATTGTTCTCTAACACTCTAATCATATTCCAGTGTTGGCTGTCCTCTCTTGGATCCATTTTTTCGCAGAATTCTGCCATTTTTCTTGTTTGCATATCCAAATTTCTTGTTCTATTTTGTGACTAATTTCAATGAGTTCTTTCTGTTTTCTTCTGTTTTATTTTTTTAAAGAAGTTCATTGATATTGTCTCTCTCTCTGAAATCACTGCCTCGATGTTGTGGTCCTTCCAGTAAGGTATCCACAGGTCTTTACGTCTACCTCTAGGTATCGATGCTTTTGCAGATTTTGAAATGTTCGAAGAGAATTTTTCCAAGTTTTTGTCAAGCGTTCTGTAATTCAATTTTTCGTTGCACAGTTCTTCAAGCTTTTCTGTGAATTTTTTTCAAGTCGGCTTTCCTAAAGTTCCATGTTCTTTTATTCTAATGGACGTTCTCAATTTTGAAGTTTAGGGTTGTTAAAATTGGTCTGTGGTCACTGATTGCACCTCTCATGATTTTCCATTGTGTTGTGGGTGTGATGTTGTAATTTATCGCTGTGATGTCTATTGCGGATTCTGTGCCTGTGGACTTAGATAGGTGTTCTCTCCGTTATTTAACGGTGTAAGGTCGAGGTCTGTTAGCATGTCCTCAACCTGCTGACTTTTGTTATCCAGGATAGGTGATCCCCAAATTGAACTTTTGGCGTTAAATTCGCCAAGTATGATTGTGATATCAGAAGACGCTTCACTTAATGTCTCTATTGTGTGTACCCATACAAAATTCAAAGATTTCACGAGCTGAAAGTTGGCGATTTTGAGATGCGTCAAAAATTCGCTGCATGGGTTTTCCGGCGAATTGATATTGATGAAAACTGGCTGTCGAATGTTCTGTGGACAGATGATGCTCACTTTTCTCTAAACGGAGAATTTAACATTCAAAACAGCCGCATTTGGGCAGCAGACAACCCTAGGATTTTTACAGAAATGCCACTTTACCAGCCTAGAGTTACAGTTTTGTGTGGGTTCACTTCTTTTATTATTGGGCCATTTTTCTTTGAAAATTCAATGGAAGAACTTTTAAAACCGTTTTTGTAACTGATGAACGTTATGTCCAACATTTGAGAGAAAAGGGTATTCCCATATTGCAGGGCAAAAGCACTAAGCGAAATAACATTCATGAAAGATGGAGGACCTCCTCATATCTCCCGAGGTGCCAAACAATTGCTGAAGGATACGTTCTGTGAAAATCGTGTGATAAGTCGCCACTTTATATACCAGTGGCCTCCAAGATCACCAGACTTGACGCCTTGCGATTTTTGTTTATGGGGGTACATTAAATCGTGTGTTTATCGATGCTGGCCTACCACATTGGCCATGTTGAAGGCTTCTATCATATGGCACGTTTTATCAATTTCAACAGATATGTTATTTAATGCTGTCCATTCTGTCATTTATCGTCTGCAGGCGGTGATTGAGAATGAAGGGTGCCACATTGAGCAAGGATTGTGACCTAATACAAGAGAGAAGGCAGTTACCTCATGTGTTATATAAGCCGCCATGTATTATATTATCTACCAATATTTTGCAGCTCTTTGTGTTGGGATATGGGGATAATAAATGCTGTCCTCACATCTTGACTATCTTTTTTTATTTGTGAACAGTAATTTTTTGTTTGTCATTTGCTCACATATTATGTCGTGCAAACCAGTGTTATAACTTCTCGAATAACACTGGTACACACAATTTTTCCCCTTATGTTTAGTTTTCGCTTTTCGCTCATTAGAAGAAATAGCATAAGGAATATTTTCTGTATACCAATAACTTTAGAAATTTTGTGAAAAAAATAATACAAAATGATTTTACTACCACGTTTTTCAACGCAAAAGGTCGATTTAAAAATTATTTTTATTTGAGGGGAAACATTTTTTAAAATTGTGTACAGTATAATAAACAATGATAACATTTGACAAGCCCATAGGATATTTGGAATAAAGTACGACAAATATATTTTGTCACTCCCCTCTATATTTCATTTGTTGGATCATGACAAATATCCAGTTAAATAGTCAAGGGTCTCCAATTAGTCAAGAAACTACACATTTCTTATAGCAAGAAATCCTATTAGTAGTGCCATCATAATTTTTGGTACTATATTAACATATCAAAAATTTGTGTATTGATATCAGCAGTATTTTTCAAACATTCAATCTATTTCACAAAACCCCATATAAAATATATATATATTTTGCTACATGTTTTAATTTGCATTTGCCTATTTTACATATCTCTGATTGTATTTGAAAATCGTTAACCAATTCTTCATACTTTTGGCGAAGTGGTGTTTTATTAATTTGTTATTTGATATTATTAGGGTTCTTTCCTGGTATTCAAAAAGGAAAAATACGTGTCGTTCAATTATATTTTTCAATTTATCAAACAATTTGGCCGCTGAATATCTGAATCTGGTAGAGCGCCATCTGGTGAATAAAATTGTAACTAAAATCAATTTCGAATTTTTCATTATTTGCCATAAAAAATCCCATTGCATCCTGAACACAATGGTGTTTACCGCATTGCTCTAACGCAAATATTCGCGGAGTTATTAATTTTTAAAGTTGTGCGGGACTTTTGGATCACCCTGTATTTTCCAAAAACCATTTTTGTAAAATAATTATTATAACGTAAATTATTTGGATTCCACAGGATTATATCCCGGAAAAAGGCCACACAGTGTTCTCCCCATCCCTTGTGAACTGACGAATCCTGTATAGGGCGAGAGGCCCTAAATAAAGGCTTTGTTGTTGTTGTATAACGTAAATTCTGGAGGCTACTCAGAGTAGTTATCTCATTATTCCCTTATATAAATTTGTAGGATGGTTGAGACACGCTCTGGTAAGATGCAAGACCCGGCACAGGAGAGAATCAAGGTTGAAGAGTCTGCCAAGCCGCAACCTGGTGCAACAATTGCAACTCGTATTTTGGTGGTGGTGGTGGTGTCTTGTCCATATAACGTATTTTACAAGTATATTTACACTCTTTAAAACGACATTTGAAAATTATCCCGCATTTGTTTCTTTTCAGCGAAATATCAAAATTTATTTTAAGGAGAAATAACAATTATTTCTAACCTTAGGGATGAAGTATGAAAGGATGAATTATGAAGAGTAATGATAAACGGAAAAAATAAAAATGTCCAGGGATGGGAATTTTATTTTTCCGTTTATCATTACTTTTCACAATTCATCCTTTCATACCTCATCCCTAAGGTTAAAAATAATCGTTATTTCTCCTTAAAATAAATTTTGATTTTTCTTTGAAAAGAAACAAATGCGGGATAGTATTTCAAATGTCGTTTTACAATCACAAGCCGCATTATATTATACTGTATATTTAGACTTTATAAAAACATGCTAAAACCTCAAATGTTTTAAAATCCTATGCATTAGAATCCCTATTTTCTAAACTAAAAGCGATTTAATTTTTGTGTTCGTGGGGTTGACAGGTCATTTGATCCAATATACCATCGAAGCAATCGGAAGAGCTAGAGAATCTAAGCCGGTTGAGAATTGAACCATGAAATTTTCCTATTAAGTTGCAAATTTGACTCTCTTGATGAAATAGGCAGATTCTGTTTTGTTTTTTTAGTTTAATAGCGCTCTTTAAAAACTTATGGCTCACAAAAAAAAAATTATTTGCAGCGTGTAATAAAGCGAGAATTTTATAAACGAATAGAATTTTGCTTCTCTAATCCTCTTTTTAATATTTGAATAGAGAGTAGAGTCTTTTTCATGAGAAACCGTCTGAAAATGGATGAGTGGATCAAAAAGTGCATATATAAAAATGAATTTTCTCTCCAAAAAGGCATCTTTGCTAGATACTCTCGCAAAATTTCCAATTCAAAAGTCGAATTATCTGAAGAAGATTCTTTTACAGCCACAAATTTTATTCTTCGCGCAAGTTTTCCTAATTAGAGGAGGTCCCATCTGCTGCCCAATTTGGCCGTATGTGGGAATAACAAACACCTTCCTTCGGATAATTGGATTATAAGGCAGTTTTTGTTTGGTTTGCTTCCTAATTATTTATACCAACTGTGTCAACAGCCACCCGCGCTGGGGAGTTAGTTCTTGAGAGAATTCTATATCGGGAAGAAGAGAATGATTCTCTTTGCTTTGTTTTCTTCCTTAAAAACCATTCAAAACATTGGAGAAAATAGTGTTGTTTAAAATGTGAGTTATGTATGAAGATTAAATTTACGATTTGATGTCCCTAAGTGTCCTTCAATGTCCCCGGCTTATGGAAAAAAGACAAAAATTTATGGTTTCAAATGCTTATCAACTTTTTTTTATTTATTATAAAACTAGTACACGTGGCTCAGGCGATTATAATCATGATGGGTAGAAGTTGACGGCTACTTTTACTGTAAGTGCACCACATGTCTACAAATGTGAAGAGCGCAGTTTGACTTCTGCACTTACAAGTGTGTCAAAGCCCTGTTTGGCTACTTGCATTCGCTGGTGGGGTTGGATTTTTGCGAGAATCAGGGGCCATTGGAGCATTTTCACAAAATTAGAAAAAGTACTCAATGCGGGATTCGATCCCGGGTCATAGTAGTCGAAAACCAACGGTTTAGATCACTACTCGACCGACCCTAGCTTATCAGCGTTACTAGCCAAATATAAACCCTCATGGACGAAACTTAAGCTAGTTTTGTACTTTTTATTATGTATATTGGGATTGAGGCAATAACTCTGAAAGGTATTACAGTGACCTTTATTGAAATTACATGAGATAACCAAATGTGAACAGAATTGCATTTTCTCCTTTAAAAAAACATACCTACGGTGATATCAAAGACCTTCCACTTAAGTTTTGTCCATGAGGGTATACACAACCTTTTCCATAGGATTCATTAGTAGATGAAAGTCTATATACAGTCGAACCTCTTTAATTCAACACCCCAAGGGATCAGAGCTTTCGGTTGAATTAAAGGAAGTGTTGAATTAAGGTTATATGGTTATATGATTAGGTAATCATCTAACTCGCTAAAATATATATTTTTTAATAGCTTTGTAATATAAATTAATGATATTAATTGAAACCATTGTGTGTTTTTATATTATTTTCATGATTAACTTTTAGTATCAGTGACAAAATGGCATTAATACATATTTTAGAAACATAAATAATTGTAACAAATAAATTTATTGGCAATGTGTTTCTTTTCAGTAATATAATCAAATATTAACTCTACAGACATTAAAATATTAAATATAATATATTAAATAATATTTTATTCTAATTGAAAAATATAGCAGTTGAAAGGAAATAAATATGGTAAATAAAAAGAAAATTTTAAAATATTATTTTAAAATAATCATGAAGATCTTTTAAAAAATTCCTTTATAGATATCTGTTTTTGCACTGAAATCCTATTCAGGATGTATTCCAGATGGCATTTTGAAAAAACATGCATGCCTTTCTTCCTCTGAAATGTCTTTTAATAAATAAATTTTAATGTATTAAAGGCATCCACTGCTGCTGCAGGTGTTATTGATTTTGTGTTTAAATCTTTTATAATAACACAGAAATGGAATATTGAAATAAAATGTTATCATAATCATTGTTGGATCATTTTATAAAGATTTATTTATTTAAAAAGAAATTATTTATAAATTTAAAAATAGCTAAAATATTTCAATGTTAAAAATAAAAAAATAAAAATTATTATTAGTTAGCGCATGATGCCGAAATTCCCGCGTAAAAAAAAACAACAATAACATCCGCGAAATTGCGCAACGGCACTGCAAAGTGAAACTTAAACTAACCAGAAACCAAAAGTGCGCAGGCGCGATCGTATCGACGCCCGCTGTTGCCGATCGTCGCCGCCCGCTGTTGCCGATCGTCGCCGCCCGCCGATGCCGATCGTCGCCGCCGTAATACCGTTTAGCGGTAAAGTTGCATGTAAAATAACATTCAACTGTCGAAATTCGAATTTTAAAATGGTCGAACTATCGGAACTGTCGTATTATCGATACTGTCGAATTACGGTTTGTTATTTGATAGGCCGGAGGTCGGGACATCGGAACATGGTCGAATTATCGCAGAGTGTCGAATTGGGGTGTGTCGAATTAACGAGGTTATACTGTACTTGTCACTTGTACTACTAGTTTAACAGTTCAGCAGCAAGTTGAGAATATGATAGTCGGTCTTATGTAAGAAGGTAAAGACAATTTTGTTCAGACTTGGTTAACTCGTGTATCTTCAATAAAGGTCACTGTGTATCAAATATCATTCAGAGTTATTGTCTGAATCCCGATATACATGGTAAAAGGTACAACTTAGGTTACTGTCTATGAGTGTGTATATACAAAAAGAGGCGGCTATTTCCTTTAAATATAAATTAAAACAACGCAGTTTGGTTTATAACTCAAATACAAAATACAATGGTGGTTAAAAAGAATGAACCGATACACCATTTTTGGAAAATTCAGATAAAATCCAATATAACAATGAAGAAGTATATGGCGCCTCTGTCACTGCTGCAGAATTCGATGGAATATCGCCAGTGGGTTTCCAGTGAAACCACGTATTTCTCGGTCCACGAAGTAAGTATGAGGTGATGATGCATGGTGTCCTCGAGACCCATCGTGAAGATTCAGGATGCCAGTAGAAAGAGATGAGAATATTTACTTTAGAACCTCCAACAAGTCCAGCTGTTATATATATTGGTGCACACAAAGCCTATATATACATAACATAATAAATAAATGATTAAAAAAATACTTGTAAATACTAAAGTACTTGATCATATTCAGCAATACCAACTGACTTTGTGTAATCCCTCCGTTTACTTTGAGTTTGGTGATAATAATTTCATTGATCTTTTATCATGGAGAGAAAACTTTGAAGCGATCGCTTTTACTATCTACTTTCCAAATGTCTGAAGTAAATGCAACAGAAACACCACCTGACGGTGTTTAATCCCTCCGTTTCCTTTGAGTTTGGTCATGATAATTTCATTGGTCTTTTATCATGGAGAGAAGACTTTGGAGTGATTGGATCGCTTATACTATCTACTTTCCAAATGCCTGAAATAAATGCAACAGAAACAAGTATATTAGTACTTTATCATCTTCAGTAACACTACCTGATGTTGTTTAATCCCTGTTTCTTATGAGTTTGGTGATAATAATTTCATTGATCTTTTTTGATAGAGATTGAAGTGATTGGATCTCTACCTATATTCTACCATCTACTTTCCAAATATCTGAAGTCAACGCAACAGAAACACCACCTGACGCTGTTTAGTCCCTCCAATTCCTTTGAATGTATTGATGATAATTTGATTGGTCTTTTATATATATATATATATATATATATATATATAGAATGAAGAGAGAAAAACTTTGAATTGATTGGATCTCTATCTATATTCAACTTTCTACGTTCCAAATGTCTGAAGTCGACAGAAAGTAAGTCTACTATCTACATTCCAAATGTCTGAAGTCAAGACGTCCCTAGATTAGCAGTACTGAGCGACGCCACCAAGATGGGTCAATATTTGTGCCGGTCAAGCAATGATCTTCTTGCAGTCAGTGCATAAATATCTTGGATATTGTTGTTAATATGGGGTGTGATCGCCTTTAACTGACAGACAGGCTCTACATCGGTAACCCATTCTAAGAATTAGGGAGTTTATCAACTCCTGTGAAATCAACGCCCACTCTTGTGTTAAGGCTGTTTCTAGCTCATGAGTGTTTCTAGGAGGGGGTTGGAGGGATGAGATCCGCCGTCCTAGGTTGTCCCATACATGCTCAATGGGATTTAGGTCTGGGGATCGAGCTGGCCAATTCATCCGAGCAATTGCATGGTTTTGGAGAAAAGTGTCGACCACACCAGCCCTATGTGGACGGGCATTATCATCCATTAGAAGAAAGTTTTCTCCCATTTCCAATGTTTGAGGCATCACATATGCTGCCAAGATTTCGTCCCGATACCTCTGTCCAGTCAGGGTTCCTTGCCGAAAATCGATACCAGCCGATCCTCCTCCACCTTTGTGGCGGCCTCATAACTCAAAATGGAAAGTTCCCTCCTCTTTTTTTAAGTCGTATTTGACCAACTTTTTTTTTTATAAAGCATCATTAAGGCTAGCGCTCATAAATGAAGTTTTTTTGTTGGGCTTTAAACTTCTGACAAAAAGGCTTGCTTTGGTTTTCCTAAAAAAATAATAAAGTCAGTTTATGGCAATATGAATATCCCTCACCTGAGCTGACTTTATATCTGGGAGAGCCATATGGAAATTCTTAGAATGCCATAAAAGTAAAAAACAGCTGATCCTTTGTTCTGGAGGTTGGCCTCAATTACTACAAAGCGGTTTCTCATAGCAATAGTCAAGTCTGGAAATGCCATCATTGTTGCCCTATGGGGGTCTGTGGAAGGATGGTCTAAACCAGGGGTGGCGAACCTTTTTATATTAGAAGGCCAATTTTCATTTTAACATTTTTTGAGAAGGCCGCATCCATATATATGTATATATATATATTTAATTAAAAAGGCATATATTGGATCAAAAATTGAAATTTAAATACTTACATTTACTATATTATATATATTATATATGACATTCGTATTAGATATTTTCAATAAAATAATGAAAGTAATTGAAAACTGCGAAACAAAAATTATAATTTTGAATTTATGAAAAGGCCACAACTTGGGCAAGAAAAGGCCACATGCGGCCTTAAGGCCGCAGGTTCGCCACCCCTGGTCTAAACCATTGGTTTTCGACCGCTACAACCCGGGATCGAATCCCGCATTTAGCACTTTTTTATAATTTTGAAAAAATGCTCCAATGGCCCCCGATTCTTACAAAATTCCAACCCCACCAGCGAGTGAGGGTAAAAAAAGCGGGGTTCTGGCATATTTGTAAGTGTAAAGTCGAACTGCTTTCCGCATGTATAGCCATGTGTACCACGTGTACTAGGGATAATCCTAGTATAGAATATTGTCTCCTTTCTTGTCAGGTTTGCCGACACTGGCTGTCGGTGTCAAGTCCGTCAAACCTAAGGATATTGTAGCGAAGTATTTATTATTTTACAAGCATTTATTATTTTACACTAGTATTAACAGAGTATCATTTTTAATGCTTATATTTTACTACTCTCTAAAGTTCCCTGATTGCTATCTTTTGTTTATCATTCATAGTTGTTCTTGCCTTAAATAAATTACTGTGTCATTCTGAAATTTGTCTTCCCTAATTTTCCACGTGGCAATATCAATAGTGGCAAGGTACCCAAAGCTGCCTAGAAAAAGATGTACAAGGGCGTTTAAGTAATGCCTGTTTAACCATAACTCAAATAATATTTGAACTATTTTATTTAAATTTCAATATGTTGTTAAGTAAAGCCGTATCTAATAATTATCTATTTTATTTTCAGATACCTTAAGTAAAGATATTGAATAAAGACAGAAACAAAAAGTCTTTATTGAATTTTTGGAAATGAAGGGATGTTCAGCTTCAGAGATTCACCAGAGACTGATAAATGTATACAAAGAAGCCAAAATTGATATAAGTAATATGAGAAGATGGATGAATTTACTACATTACTTTTGGAACAACCTATGTAACTTAAAGCTGTATTTGTTGAAGGTTCTCTCTATTTTTGCCATTCTGGATCTTCACGATGGGCCTCAAGGATCATGCATCACCCCATTGGTGAAACACGTGGTTTAAGTTTATAAGAGTATAAACAGAAGATATTCCAGAACAATTCTGTCACATTCCAAATCAAGATTAAATAGCCATCATTTAATATATCTCGCTCCTCCGTGCTCACTCACAGTTGTAATGTTGCCTGTTGAAGAGTGAGAGCTCGAAAGCTCACGCTGTTTTTAATAAAGAAACTTATCACGCAAGGTTTTTTGATATTTTATAATAGTAAACCGCAATTTTTCTATATCTGAATAAGTTGACTTTATGGACCGAGAAATACGTGATGTCGCTGGAGACCAACTGCCGATATTTCATCCAACTCTGCAGCAATGGCAGAAGCAACGTGTACATATTTATTGTAGAATGTCATTTTAAAAATTATCCCGCATTTGTTTATTTTGAACGAATAAACGAAATATTTATTTTATATATAAGGAGAGAAAACTATTATTTCTAACCTCAGGGATAAAGTATGAAAGGATGAATTGTGAACTTTATTTTTCCGTTTATCATTACACTTCACAATTCATCCTTTCATACTTTCATCCCTGAGGTTAGAAATAATCGTTATTTCTCCTTAAAATAAATTTTGATTTTTCGTTCAAAAGAAACACATGCGGGATATTTTCAAATGTCGTTCTACAATCATAAACCGCATTATATTGTATTATAAATTTATTGTTAAAATTATGCAACAGGTTTATGAATATGAGTTTCTTTTCATTTTGATTAACGCAATCTCGAGCTTTCGGGCATTTCTGCCATCTACAGGAGTACATAAAAAGGAATAAACGCTGTTAAGATGCTAACTGATTATGTATATACTAGCCGAATGACCTGGGCAACGTCCGGGTTTTACCCGATTAAATGCTTTTATTCAAATACTATTCGTTGCAATTATAAATTGGCGCCGTGGATGGCATTCTTGTATAATATATAAATGAGTTTTAAAAATTGTAAAAAAAAAAAAAATGCATCGGCCGGGAATCGAACCCGGGCCGCCCGCATGGCAGGCGAGCATTCTACCACTGAACCACCGATGGTTATGAGAAATGGCCATATTTGGGTATTTATTCCATTCACAAAAGCAAACGGTGACAGAATTGATTATTAAGAATTGTTGCTTGATGACGCTGATAACTGTATATATTAATATTCAAACGATTTTTATTTTATTATTTTATTATTAACTTTATGAACGGAAAAATATGTCCAGGGTAGCCTAGTGGTCATGGCATCTGCCCGGTAAGCGGAAGGTCGTGGGTTCGATTCCCATCCCTTGACACTTTTTTTATTTTATCCATTCTGACCAAAATCTATCCGTGAACTTCACACAGTGAACTTCACACAGACAGAATAAGGCAATTATATAAGTAGATAGTTAACTCCGCCTTTCCAGGTCCCAAGCCCGGATGAAAAAGGAGGAGGGGGAGCAGTAACAAGCTCACTAAAAAACCTGGGCTCAGCTTGCCTGGCTGATAGTACCCTGTAAGGGCTACTGATCCAGGGATACAGGATGAGCAGCAACGTTTATATTCCATGTTAGGAGGGCTGCACATGGCATCTGTTCCTCATGTCAGAAGTGGCCATTTCTTTTGGAGCTAAGTCGGCCTGCTACTGAGTAGTGCTTCCAGTCTTAATGACAAAAGCAGATGCATTTTACTTCACCCAAAAATTATGGATGTCAACTCTACAGGCTTGATTCCCTAATATGATTGAATGGAGATAAGAAAAAAGAATAAGATGCTTTCATTTCTTATATTTAGATGGAGCGTTATTGTCTTATAAGAGATTTCATATACAGAAATTAGAATTATCAGTTTAAAAATGGAAATTCCATCAGTCCATGCTTCTTGAGTTATTTGATGATTAGCAGTGTCCTCTCCCAAAGGTCCTATTTTTTCAACTTTACCCTAGTAAAAAGAAGTGGACTGCCCACATTGCCACGGGAAAGACCAAACTGTCAACCACCACAGATGTCCCGCCTACCACCTTCATAGGTTCCAAAGAGCCATCCTCCTAAGAATAAGTATATTTACCCCTGAAGACCTGCAGAACAGGGGGTTAGTCGCCGTGGACTCCGACCGTGCGGTTCCTCCTTCTGCGCTCCTGCCTCCGCCCTTTCGCGGGGTCCGCTGCCTTCTTCTCTCCGCGGGTTCCCCTGCCGTGGGACCACCTCCACCCTGTCCTTTCCCCTGGACCTTTTTTACTGGCCTAATTCAGCTGCCGAACGATTGTTCTTTTTTAATTCCTCGGTCCTCCCGGGCGGCCGCCTGGCTCCATCTGTCGCCCTGAATATTTTCCTGCGGGCGTCCAATCAGAGCGCTGGACCTCTTGAATGGCCGCACGCCGCCACTCGACCTCCCTCCACTGCCTGGAGAGCTTCTAACCTCCGCCGCGCTGGCTCCACCGCCCTCCCCTGCGAGCGGCGGCCACGCTGCCCGCCGCCACACACCCGGCGGCTCGCCCGCCCGCCGCCGCTCCGCCAGCGTCGGGTCCGCTTCGGCCCGCGCCCTCTTCCCAGCGCCCCCCCCTGGGGGCCACCCCCACCTCTGACACCTCCTCAGCTCCAGAGGGCTCCTCGCCCCCCTCCCAAGACCTCTCCACCTCCTCTCCCGACACCGACTCCTCCCGCCAAGACGGCCACCCAAGCATGTTCAACTCCATGTTCGACCCTACCATTGGCGGGAACCTTGACCTCTGCAGCCGCCCAGGGGTGAGATCCTCCACTCCTCTTCCCCCTACCCATGCCACATATGTACAAACACCACCCCATCTCCACCAACCAACACAACACCAATACACCCTTGAAACACCTCCACCCACATGCGACATGTTTCCTTTAAACAACCCCTCACATCTCCAACACCTCAACTGGGCCTACAACATACTTAATCCCTTTGCTGACTCTTTTGCCTCTGTTGACCCCACCCTTGCCGATAACTTCCGTTATACCTTAAAAAAGACTTTTACACATATTCTAAATATTCACCAACAACGCCTCCTCGAGGCCAACAACTCCATCAACCTCCTTACCCATCTCCTAGAACACAAATCACAAACACCCTCTCCCTGCCCACCTATGCCTCCCCCTGCTTCCTCCACCCCCCCTCCCCACCCCTACCCAAACGTTCCTCCTCCCCCCCAGCCTTCTCCCGCCCCCCCCATCTTCCTCCTCCCCCACCCCTCTAACCAGCTCTTCACCCCATTCCACTCCGCTCCTGCCCACTCCCAACTCATTCGCCGGAGTCGCCTCCCGACCGCCTCCTGCTAACCCCCCACCCCACCAACCCCCCCCTCGACACTCATCCCCCAACCCTCCCCGCCCGCCCCCCTCCCCATTCCAACCGTAACAACCCCTTCCACATCCTTATCACCCAGGACCCCTCTGCTAGCACCCCCATCGACAACAACCTTAATTCTAAAATTTCCTTCTCCTCCCTCAATACTCCCTCCACCCAAATCACCAACATTTTCCGCGCCCGCAACAAGATAATATTACACACTAACTCTAAAAATAGTATGGACTCCATGTACGCTAAACTTAAAAATGCAACCAACGGCACTAACATCAGTGTCAACCTCCCCCCCACCTTTAAACCCCGCTTTACCCTCTTCAACCTACCCAACACTATCCCACTCAGTGACCTGCCCTCCCTCCTCACCCAATCAGTCGGTTCTGAGTGCAAACTCATCAGAACCTTCACCGGCCGTAACAACTCCACACACGCGGTCATCGAAACCGACAAAGACACTGCCACCCAAATACAATCTCGCACCCGCCTTTTCCTGGGGTACAACTCTATCAGATTTAACAGAACGAGGTCAACACACCCCTGCCGCAAATGCGGCGATATCCGCCACCGCAACGAAATCTGCAACAAACCCCCCAGATGCCTCCATTGCGGCGAAGGCCACTTTACCAACAATTGCACCGCCACCACCCTCCCCCCTAAATGCTTCCGCTGCAACGGCAACGGCCAACACCGGGCAGACTCCCTCTCCTGCCCGGTCATCAAGGCCGCAGAAACCGCATTCCTCAATACCCACCACCTGCCTTAAATGATCAAATTTTTACAGCTTAACTGTAACCGATGCCTCTCTGACTTCCTTTCCTTGTTACAATTCGCCCAATCCTCCCAAATCGATATCCTTCTCCTTCAAGAACTTCCGGTCCGCGATAATGCCATTCCCTCCCCATTCCCCACCCCCTCCTCCTCCCTCCTGCATGCTCCTATCTCTAATAACCGCTGCAACACCTGTATTGTGGTTCTAAACCAAAGTCTTCCCGTCATCTTCCTCCCACGACTCTCCACCACTAACCGCACCCTTGCTATCCTTGACATCCCCGACTTTCACCTCACTCTCTGCTCCGTTTACTTCCCCCACAAGACATCTTATTCCCCCATCGTCGACTCCTTTATCTCCCTCTTTGGCTCCCCACCCCCTCCCCGCCTTCTCTTCGCTGGAGATGTCAACGCTGTCTCCTCCCGCTGGAGCTCACAAAAACAAAACCCTAGAGGCACTTTCATCAACATCCTTCTCGACGCCCTCGACCTCAAGGTCTGCAACACCTGGGGTGCTATCACCCGCTCCCAGGGCTCCAGCTCCTCCTCCATTGACATCTCCAGCGTCTCTTCCTCTATCCTCTCCTCCGTCTCCGGGTGGACCTCCTACCCTACCGACCTCTCTGACCACTACGAGATCTGCTTCTCCCTTTCCCTTCCCCCCGACACTATCCCCTCCTCTCCTCCTCCTCCCCCTTCCCCCTTTCCTGGATTCTCTTCCCTTCGCCTTCAACCTCAGCCTCCCCTGCCCCTCTTCAACTCTCTGGCCAGGTCCCTCACCAACTCGGGTTCGCTTATCTTCGCTCTCGACCACTGCACTTCACCCGACTCTCTTGACACTCTCCTCCAATCTTTCTACTCTATTCTCTTCCTTAACTGCTCCCATCACCTCCGCCGCCCCCGCCCTCCTTCCTCCAACTTTCCCCCCCCCAATCCCTGGTGGTCTCCCCAACTTCAATCGCTTAAGTCTCTCTCTCGTAGGCTGCGCCGCACCGCCCAAAACAGCTCTCCCCCCATTCGCTCCTCCCTACAAAGCCAGGCACTCC
Organism: Cordylochernes scorpioides; assembly: GCA_030710605.1. Classification (NCBI taxonomy): domain Eukaryota; kingdom Metazoa; phylum Arthropoda; class Arachnida; order Pseudoscorpiones; family Chernetidae; genus Cordylochernes; species Cordylochernes scorpioides. The sequence goes on from CP092870.1 coordinate 15,182,107, forward strand.
AGGCCAAAAAGAATTATGTCCGCGCCCTTTTTAAGGCCAAAAGAGACCACTTCAAGAAACTCTGTTCCTCCTTCACCCGCGACCCCTGGGGGCCCATACACAGGTACATCACCCGTGGCTCCTCTCGCTCCCTCCCTCTTTCTTCAAATTCCTTTCAGAAATCCCTCCTCCACTACTCCATCAACAACCGCCTCCGCTCTACCCTCGACTCCTTCTTCAACCCTCCCCCCCCAGACTCCCGCCCCTTTCACTTCTCCCCCTTCCCTTCCCACCCCCCCCCGACCCCCTCCCCCGACCCCCCCTTCACGGTGGTCGAGCTCTCCATTGCCCTCCGTAACCTCCGCCTCAAGAAGTCCTGCGGACTTGACTTCCTTCCAGGCCCTTTCTCCATATGGCTCGTCCGCTCTTTCCCCAACTTTTTCCTCAACTTCTTCAACTCTTGCTTTTCCGCCGGGCATTTCCCCTCTCTTTGGAACTCAGGCCGCCTCATCCTCCTCCCCAAACGCTCCACCTCCACCGACTTTCCTCAAAACTGCCGTCCCATTATCCTCCTCCCCATTTTCGGCAAGCTCCTCGAAAGCCTCATGGCTTTCCGGCTCACGCATCACTTTGAGAGGAACAATCTGCTACACCCGCTTCAATTCGGCTTCCGCCGGAGGCGCTCTACCACCGACGCCCTCTCCCTTCTTCATGACAAAATCAAGCTGGCCGTCTCTAAGCACCAGTGCTGCCTACTCATTAGCCTTGACATCAAGTCGGCCTTCGACCATCTTTGGCATCCCGCCCTCTTCGGCCGGCTTATCGCTTCCTCCTGCCCCCCCTCCCTCCTCCAACTTTACCGTTCTTTCCTCTCCAACCGCTCTATCCACCTCTCCTACAGAGGGTTTTCTCGCTCCACCTCTCCTTCGCGGGGTTGCGCCCAAGGTTCTATTAGTGGTCCCCTCCTCTGGAACATTTTCTTTAACCCCCTTCTTTCCCTTCCCTTCCCCCCTGGTGTCCACGTTCAGGCCTTTGCCGACGATCTACAACTCCTCATCTCAGGTTCTCCCTCTAACCTCCCTTCCCTCGCCCAATCCTCACTTGACCTCATACACTCCTGGTGTCTTGATAACAAACTTTCCCTCTTCCCCCATAAATCCCTGGTCCTACCCATCTTTTGCAACCCTCCCCTCCTCACTATTGATAACATCCCCCTCACCTGTCCCGAAACCCTGACCATCCTTGGCGTCACCTTCGACGAGCGACTCTCCTTCACCCCTCACCTCTACCGAGTCTGCGAAAAAGCCTCCTCGGTAGGGTCTCCCAATGCTCTAACACCATCTCCGGGCTTGGCTACGTCGCCAGGAGGCGTTTCTACTGCGGCGTTGTCGAACCGGCCATCACCTACGCCGCCCCCATCTGGTGCGAGGCTGCCAAAATCCGCGTCGGCAAGGCTAGCCTTCGCTCTTTACAGCGCAAGTTCTGCGTCCACGCCATTCGCGGGTTCCGCTCGGTCCCTACACTCACCGCCATTGCCCTCCTCCGCATCCTTCCCCTTGACCTCAAGGTCCTTCTCCTCTCTTCCCTCCTTCGCCCCCCCGACCCTCTTCCCTTCACTCCCGAATCCCCCCCTCCCCCTTTCCGCTTTCCCTCTCCCCCACTCCTCCCCGACCTCTCCTTCTCGCTTCTCCCCCCCTCCGCTCCCGACCTCGATTACTACACTGATGGCTCCAAGTCAAGGAGCGGCGTCGGGGCCGGCGTTGCCAGGTTCTCTTCTTCTCCCCTCTCCTCTTGCTTTCCTCCCCTCAGCCTCTCCATTCCCTTAGCCCCCCACTGCTCCGTTTTCCAGGCTGAATGTTTCGCCTTCCGGTCCGCTCTTTCCGATTTCTGCAACCTCCCCCCTCACCTCTCCGCAGCCATCTCTTCTGATTGTCTCTCTCTCCTTTCTGCCCTCTCTTCCCCCCACTCCCCTCACCCTCTCATTGCCCAATGCCAAACCCTCCTCTACTCCCTCCTCCCCTCCCGCAACCTCACCCTCCACTGGGTCAAAGGTCACTCTGGTAACCTCGGTAATTGCCAAGCCGACATTCTTGCCAAAGGCGCCACCGTCGCTCCCTCTCTTCCACCACAATATACCCTCGCCCCTAAAACCGCCCACCACAAATTCCTCTTCCGCCACTTTTGGTCCCTTTGGGACGAGGAATTCATCTCCGCCAAACCTAGCTTCTTCCTTAAACTAGGCCTTTCCCCAAGCTCACTCTCCAAAGCATGTAGAAGGCAAAACAATTGTACAAGACCTGCAGAACATTCCCAAGTACATATCAGCCTGGTGACATCAGATAAACTGGATGTCCACTATTAGACGTGAAGTCTCAACCCAGATAGTTGGTGACTTTAGTGCGCTCCAGGAATCCGGGTTACCTCGAGAGCGAGATAAGAAGTACAGTTATCCTAAGCAGGGAGCAATCGCCCCAAAAGGATGAAGAAGCAAATTTATTTGGTCAACAGTATAACTGGAAGAAGGCACTGGCAAACCACATCTGTATCAAGAGACAACCTATAAATCTGTACAATTAAATCAACAACATTCCAAAACTAGGGAAGTAGGTGGCTTGCATTAGATGCACTAAACAGGTCCTTTGGGAGAGGCCGTTGCTCATCATAAAACAGCTCGAGGAACATGAACTCATGGAATTGGTGTAATCTTTACACAAGGAGATAAGAAACAACAACAACAGGGAGGTAAATACCAGGAGGGTTAGGGCGTCGAGCCGAGCTTCCTCCAAGGTGGAATCCAGTTTCTCCAGCACCAGGGGCAGGGTCAGAGGTCTGAAGCTTTTGGTGGACAGCAGGCATTGCTGGAGAGCCATGGCCAAGTCTTGCCTTTTTACTTTGATGGACTCCTTTGTCGATGGCTGGGTTCACAACTCAGCCATTAGTCCTCTCTGAATCCAATCAGGTCTGATTACAAGTACAGGGTGTACCAGGTAAATTGGGACTAACTTTGACAGTCCATAAAACAAAAACTACTTGAGATTAAAAACTTGTTTTTTTTTTCATTACGTAGCCATATTCATGTAAAATGCAACAGTACATGTGTGCGCAGTGTAGTGATGAAGAGTAACCGAGAATTTGAAAATCGAGCTGCCATCATCGTTGCTCTGCGCACCGGAAGGAGCCCCAAAGAGATAGTGGATTTTCTTAAGTTGCCCAAAACCACTATTTATCGTGTCAAGAAGCAGTTTGATGAGGCCGACAGTAGCAAAGAGGGGATAGCTACAAGGAAAAAGCACTCGCGTCGATCGGACAGGGTAAGAGGCGAAGAATTTGTCAAAAATGTCAAGGAGAAGATTGATGGAAACCCTGGGAAGAGCATGAGGGCCATAGCCAAGGAAATGGACGTTGGCTCTATGACAATTGTCAGAACTATCCATGAGGACCTTGGTCTCAAGTCTTATGCCCTTCGGAAAGGTCAGTTGCTGACTGAGAATATGAAGAATAACAGAAAAGGAAAGGCTGCTGCCCTCCTCAACAACCTGAAACACGACTCTTTTGGCATGCTAAGGTTCTTCTCTGACGAAAAGAACTTTGACGTGGACCAAAAGGTAAATCCCAGGAATGATCGCTGGATCTGTAAAGACCCTTCAGAGATACCTGTCGTGATGCACACGAAATTTCCTGCCTCCGTAATGGTCCTTGGCGTTATCAGCAGTGAAGGTGATGTCATGCCTCCCCATTTCTTTGAGAAGGGCCTTAGGATGAACGCTGACACCTACATCAATGTTCTGGAGACCGTTGTGAAGCCTTGGATGGACATGGTGGCCGCAGGAAGGAAGTATGTCTTCCAACAGGACTCAGCTCCAGCCCATAAGGCAAAAAAGACACACCCCTAGTCACTGGGGTCCTGATATTTGGCCCCCTAATTCTCCAGATTGCAATCCCCTCGACTACTATGTATGGGGCGTTGTTGAGAGAGATGTCAACAAAGCTCCTCATACCACCATCCAGTCTGTCAAGAAAGCAGTTCACACGGTGATGACCCAAATGGACAAGGTCATCGTCGCCAAGGCCTGTGCTTCATTCCGCACTCGCCTCGAGACTGTTGTAGCTAATAATGGAAACTACATTGAATAAATAAAAACTATATCCTTTTATCTACTACTGTGTCAAATTTCATTCGGATATTTTAATTTTTACTTGCAAAAAATTTCAGTTAAAATACCATTGTTGAAATTCCCAATTTACCTGGTACACTCTGTATAATTAGTTGGCATCATAACGGCGTTTATACGTTTTTATATACTCCTGTAGATTGGCAGAAATGCCCGAAAACTCGAGATTGCGTTAATAAAAACGAGAATAAACTCATCTCCAGAAATCTGTTGCATTATTCTAATTTATATCCAGGATATTTATATCAATTGATATTCATTGTATACACTCATAGACAGAACTTAAGGAAATTGTACCTTTCAGCATGTATATCGGGATTCAGACAATAACTCTGAAAGATACACTCATGGACAAAACTTAAGGAGGTTGTACCTTTCTGCATGTATATCGGGATTCAGAGAATAACTCTGAAAGATATTACAGTGACCTTTATTGAAGACATACGAGATAACCAATATACACTCATAGACAAAACTTAAGGAAATTGTATCTTTTAGCATGTATATCGGGGTTCAGACAGTAACTCTGAAAGATATTACAGTGACCTTTATTGAAGACATAAGATATTTCGGATTTAGTCAAATCTCTCCAATCTTCCTTTCTAATGACACTGTATTATAAGTAGTACTCTTAGTTTACAAAATTACAATGCAAAAAGAAAATTAGCGAAAATTTAAAAGGTAGAAAATAAACTTTTATTATAAGTATATAAACTGAAGGTCCTTGAGTAGAAAAGAGGGGCTCTTGATCCCTCTGATTGGTCGGTAGGAACTTGGACTGTCCAACCAACTGGCCGGCGGCCGGACGGGGGGGGGGCAGACCTAAGCCTAAACAAGGTGGCGCTGCTTGCGAGCTAAAGCTACAAATCTGCAAATAACTCTAAGGATATTAAAGATATTCTAGAAATTATTTTTCGTAAACCTTTCCGGAGATACACCTAATAATATCCCAAAATTTCACGGCGATTGGATGTATGGTTTTTGAATCCATAGAGGACACACAGACACACACACACACAGACATTCAATTTTATATATATAGATAAAATACAAACTTTATCCAACTATTTACTCTATTCAATAAAATAATTCCTTGTGTCAATATTGGGTAAAAATATCTCCAGGGTAAAGTATATTTTTTTAAAACATTTTTAATCACTAGCTTTCGGGAACGAACGCCCTTCTACATGAGACCATGTTTTATACCATGTTTTCTTCTGTAGAAGGGCGTTCGTGCCTGAAAGTTAGAGATTAAAACGTTTTTTTTTTTTTTTTTTAAGATACTTTTCCTTGGAGATCTGATATTTTTACTCAATTTATTCTATTTATAAAATATCATAACTCCGCCTTTGCCGGTCCCAAGCCCAGATGAAAAAGTATAACAAGCCCAGATAACAAGCTCACTAAAAAACCTGGACTCAGCTGGCCTGGCTGATAGTACCCTGTAAGGGCTACTGGTCCAGGGATGCAGGATGAGCAGCGTTTGTACTCCATGTTAGGAGCGGCTGCACATGGTGTCTGTTCCTCATGTCAGAGGCGGCCATTTCATATTTGAGCTAAGTCGGTCTGTCACTAAGTAGTGCTCCCAGTCTTAATGACAAAGGCAGACCCATTCTACTTCACCCAGTCATGATGGTTGTCAAACAAACACCATCAAGGGTCAAAACTTGATATCCTAATATGATTGAGTGGAGATAAGAAAGAAGAAGAAGAATAAAATATCATTAGACTTGGTACAAAAATAATGAATATTTTGAAATATTTAAAAAAGCGAGACGAAAAAGTTTATTTTTCAACCCTGTGATGTATGAAGGAAGGAATAAGAACGTTGAGGTATTCAGACAGCGTGTCTCCAACTTGCTGCTGGGGTGTCGCTTTACATTTTAATCGGATGTTCCCTCTTGCAATTCTAATGGTGGACAGCGTTGATTGATCCTCACATAACGTCATTCTACACTTCAATGAAGGAATCCGTTTATTCACCATTCAACTACGAACACGCTAAATATACATGGTTGCAATTTATGTAAATTCGAAACTATTATAGACACGTATGATTCTTTATAGATTGCGCAAGCCATCAGCAACTTTCAGTTGATATATTTTATACGCGTATGACTATTTTTAATTAAACAATTTCTACTGCCCTTACTGCAATGGAAAAATTAATGGGAAGGCCTGGCTTATCAGTGGTGAACCCTCCCAGCGATTTCGCCAGTTTAATCAACCATACCGCTGTTATATTGCGTTTTTCGATCTTCCTTTTATATTGATACTGATGCTAGACTCTTGTAATGGGTATTTTAGATGAACTATGGACATAAGCTTTGAGGACAGTAGAATTACATACAATTATAAATATATAATATTGCCATCTATCGATAAAATTTGTAACAAATAAATTAACTGGCAATGTGTTTCCTTTCAATAATATCATCAAATATTATATCTACAGATCTTACTGCAATGATATAAGTTATTGAATAAGAAGGCTTTGCTGCTGCTGTGATAGAGATGCATGGAGACATCTGAGGCTCTTCATTGGACACGACAACAACAACAACAACAATAAGAAGGCTTGTCTCATCAGTAGTGAAGCATAACGCTGAGAAGATTCACTACTGATGAGCCAAACCCTCTCATTCAGTAACTTATATCATTGAATTAAGGTCTGTAGAGATAAAATATTTGATGATATTTTTGAAAAAGAAACACATTACCAGTAAATTTATTTGTTACAAATTTTAGACGCAAATGGTCAATCGTGTGAGTTTAGTTTTATAAATAACATTTTGGATTTTAAAATTCTGTCATACAGATTTTATTTTTGCGACAAGAATCACAAGGGGGTCAGTGGAAGGATGGTCGAAACAGTTGGTTTTCAACCGCTACGACCCGGGTTCGATTCTCGCATTGGGCACTTTTTTTTCTGATTAAAAAAAAAAAAGTTCCAATCGCCCAATTCCAATTCCAATTCTTTCATAAGTCCAACCCCACCAGCGAATACAAGTAGCCAAAATGGGGCTCTGGCATATTTTAAAGTGCAAAGTCGAACTGCTTTTCACATGCGTAGACATGTGGTGCACTTGCAGTAAAAGTAGTCGCCTATTGCAATCCACCATGATTAATCATGGCCTGTACCACGTGCACTAGGGATAAGCAAAAATATATATAATCAAAAGGATTAACAGTTTAAAAGAAACATAATTGATCAAATACAATCTTCTCTCAGTAGGGTAATTGAAGATATAGTACTGGCCCAACAGTCATATCTCAGGGTAATATAGGTAGATCCACACAATTTACAAATAAATTCTTAAACTTGGCCTTTGCCGGTCCCAAGCCCGGATAAAAAAGGAGGAGGGGGAGCAGTAACAAGCTCGCTAAAAATCCTGGGCTCAGCTGGCCCGGCTGATAGTACCCTGTAAGGGCTCCTAATCCAGGGATACAGGATGAGCAGCGTTTGTACTCCATGTTAGGAGCAGCTGCACATGGCGTCTGTTCCTCATGTCAGAGGCGGCCATTTCTTTTGGAGCTAAGTCGGCCTGCTACTGAGTAGTGCTCCCAGTCTTAATGACAAAGGAAGACGCATTCTACTTCACCCAGTCATAATGGTTGTCAAACAGACACCATCAAGGGTCACAACTTGATACCCTAATATGATTGAGTGGAGATAAGAAAGAAGAAGACAGACGTATATAATTCTTCTAAAATATAATTTTCAAAAAATTGTTTTTCCAGACATTATATATAATAATAGTAAATCAAACTGGCGAAACCGCTGGAAGGGTTTACCACTGATGAGCCAGGCCCTTTCATTAATTTTTCCATTGCAGTAAGGACAGTAGAAAATTGTTTAATTTTTAAAAGAATCATACGCGTCTATAATAGTTTCGAATTTACATAAAATATGTAATATATTTCTTTTAAAAACAAATGAGTAGTGCTCCCAGTCTTAATGACAAAGGCAGACGCATTCTACTTCACCCAGTCATGATGGTTGTCAAACAGACACCATCAAGGGTTACAACTTGATATCCTAATATGATTGAGTGGAGAAAAAAAAGAAGAAGAAGACAAATACATTCTTTACTCCGTGAAAAAAATAGTACAGATGTGATATTGTACTGGGATAAGGTGTATAAATTATTGAAAAGGCATCTCCTTATCGTACAACTGAAAGTTGTTGATGTCTTGCGCCATCTATCGGAATAATTATCAACTATTCTCGTTGATTTTTAATTATTCCAGAATTGCCCAAATACCCATCCTTGATTAATAAAGAAAAGCTAACCAAGGACGCGTTTTGCACCACGCTGATGAGAGCCACAGCCCGAAACGCGTTCTCAGTTAGCTTTTATTGATTAATCAATAATGGGTATTTGGCCAATCTGTAATAATTAAAAATCAACGAGAATAGTTGATATTTATTCCGATAGATGGCGCAAGCCATCAGCAAATTTTAGTTGCACGATAAGGATATACGTTTTTCATAATTCTTTACTCCGTTTCATGGAATATTAAATATATAATAATATGGATATGGAATATTAAAAAAAAGTATAACTGTGTGTGACAGAAAGATATGGTATAAGTACAACAGTCAAGTTTCCTCTAGAAGTTCCTAACGTAGAGATCGTAGCCATCTCTCACCTATAACAGCAATGTACCTGTCTAACCTTATTGTGGGCATAGGGGCTCTTATTGTAAAATTGCTATGTATATGTAAAAGCTATCCGAGAGGCCAATATTCTAGAGTAAAGTTGGGGAAAGATGGGTGGACTCCTGCTGCGGGAGATGGCCCATGTGTGAAGGGAACAGGCGTCAGGATGGCATTCCAGTGTAGAGGAGAACACACAGTTTTGGTGATTTCGGCGATGACAGAAGACGCGGAGAGTTGCCTCCAGGCTTGTGGATGATCCTGCAAGACGGTGCCAGGAGAGCCTGACGCCGTAGCGACCTACAAACCGGTGTAGTCCAGGCTGGACATGTACACTGTGGAGTGGAACGATGGGGGTCGGTGGAAGGCTGGTTAAACCGCTTGGTTTTGACCACTACGACCCGGGTTCGATTCCCGAATTGGACACTTTTTTCTGTTAAAAAAAAAAAATGCTCCAATGGCCCCCGATTCTTGCAAAAGTCCAACCCCACAAGCGAGTGCAAGTAACCAAACGGGGCTCTGGCACATTTGTAAGTGCAAAGTCGAACTGCTTTTCACATGTGTAAGACATGTGGTGCGCTTACAGTAAAAAGCAGTCGCTAACTACCCACCATGATTATCATGGCCTGTACCACGTGTACTAGGGATAAGCAAAAAAAAAACTATTTATAATTATGTGTGGAGAAGGCCGTTTCACAAGAGTGACATCCACGGCGCCAAGGATCCTTCTGACGGGAAAGTTGAAGATAAGTCCCACTTATTGTATTCCTTCTGTTCAGTTCGACGTATAATAAAGCGCTAACTTTAGCTGCATCCCTTGCGAACTGACGTGCGTTATCTTTGTGCCATCCTGATCAGACAAAGAACACGAACAGCGTCTAGTTAAAATTGTAACAGTCGAGTGCGTAAGTGTAAAAATCGACGGTTTCGACCATAAAGGAATGCTTATTTTCAAGGTTTCAGCCAATATCATTCATCTTCGTTTGGTTCATTGATAAAAATGAATATCCTTTTCAGCCGAAGTATTCTTTACCTCTCCCACTCTACATATATAATCCTATATGGTCATTGTAATTAAGTTGCTTCAATCTCAATCTACCTATTGATTATTGTTACATCATGTTTGATGCGCCCACAACCATTTATTCTAAATATTCTATGATATTTAACATTTATTTTAAACAGATTTTGTACTATAAGTATCATTCCTTTTTATGGTATCATTCTTTTTGTACCATTTTATTGTTTATATCTTGATTATTTATTTGAAGAGAGGAGCCACGGACGGTAAGACTGAAGATCACCAACTACGAGGAAGTCAACAAATAAACAGAGTAACTTTGAAAGGTAATTTATTTATCATTATTTTTTCACCTTGATTATGGAAACCCGCTTGGGAAACATGTACGACACAAAGAAGGAGGGAATCAAGGTGGATGACCCTACAAAGTTGCAACACCGTGTAAGAATTGGTGTGATGCTGGGTAGTCAGTAGAGAAAAACTCAAACTTCAATCTAATTGATTCGTACATCGTTGTTTCTATAGTGTACGGAGGCCATGTAGGCATCCAGTCAATCCTAGCCAGGGTATGCGCGAGGTGGGCTGTATCGACCTGGGCACAGAGGAAGGACAACGATTGGTTGATGCCCCCTGGTGGCCATCACTGGAAACACTGTCTCTCCCCTCACATCCATACAATCCTCCACTTGACGTTGGCTACAGAACTTGCATCTGTAGAGTGGATCATTGTCGATGGTGTGTGATGGCTTTGTACTGGACATTCCCATCACATTCTACAATTCATACAATCCTCCACTTGACGTTGGCTACAGAACTTCCATCTGTAGAGTGGATCATTGTCGATGGTGTGTGATGGTCTTGTACTGGACATTCCCATCACATTCTACAATTCATACAATCCTCCACTTGACGTTGGCTACAGAACTTCCATCTGTAGAGTGGATCATTGTCGATGGTGTGTGATGGCTTTGTACTGGACATTCCCATCAAATTCTACAATTCATACAATCCTCCACTTGATGTTGGCTACAGAACTTCCATCTGTAGAGTGGATCATTGTTGATGGTGTGTGATGGCCTTGTACTGGACATTCCCATCACATTCTCCAATTCATACAATCCTCCACTTGACGTTGGCTACAGAACTTCCATCTGTAGAGTGGATCATTGTCGATGGTGTGTGATGGCCTTGTACTGGACATTCCCATCACATTCTCCAATTCATACAATCCTCCACTTGACGTTGGCTACAGAACTTCCATCTGTAGAGTGGATCATTGTCGATGGTGTGTGATGGCCTTGTACTGGACATTCCCAACACATTCTCCAATTCATACAATCCTCCACTTGACGTTGGCTACAGAACTTCCATCTGTAGAGTGGATCATTGTTGATGGTGTGTGATGGCCTTGTACTGGACATTCTCATCACATTCTCCAATTCATACAATCCTCCACTTGACGTTGGCTACAGAACTTCCATCTGTAGAGTGGATCATTGTTGATGGTGTGTGATGGCCTTGTACTGGACATTCCCATCACATTCTCCAATTCATACAATCCTCCACTTGACGTTGGCTACAGAACTTGCATCTGTAGAGTGGATCATTGTCGATGGTGTGTGATGGCCTTGTACTGGACATTCCCATCACATTCTACAATTCATACAATCCTTCACTTGACGTTCGCTACAGAACTTCCATCTGTAGAGTGGATCATTGTCAATGGTGTGTGATGGCCTTGTACTGGACATTCCCATAACATTCTCCAATTCATACAATCCTCCACTTGACGTTGGCTACAGAACTTGCATCTGTAGAGTGGATCATTGTTGATGGTGTGTGATGGTCTTGTACTGGACATTCCCATCACATTCTACAATTCATACAATCCTTCACTTGACGTTCGCTACAGAACTTCCATCTGCCTGTGTTAAATTGTTAATTACGAATCTCTATCGAATGTTGTACCCATGCCATAACCTTTTCTCTTAAAAAATTTCGTAAATTCATTATTTTATAATTTTTATAAACCTAATCACCGCTAATAATCTCCAATCTAACGTTTGTCTGAACATCTTAACGCAAAACTTAATGAGAAACTAAGGTAATTTCCCCTAGAGAATCCCAGAAGGTCGAGAAAAACAATTTGGCACAGCGATTGTCATCCCCTGTTTGTTTTTATTACCGGCGCGCGTTGCGTCATCCATAGCCCCCACAATGGCGGCCATATTGACATCTCTAGTTTCAGTACACACGTGCTCCAACTCGAAGGACAAAGAGATTACATAAGATAGTGGCACACCGGTATTCTAGACTTCGTGTCCACCAAACAACCTGCCAGATTAAAACGGATAGGAAAGTTATATAAAATCCCTTTTATAGCAAATCTTATTTTTATAATGTTATAGAATAGTTTATTGTTTTGTCAACCCGTTTAAAAATTAGGTCCCCACCATCTCTAAAATCGATCCTGTACATGACACCATGTGAGACGCCATCTTGGCCAACCTATATAGGCATCACCGGAGGCCTTATATTCTTTGACATCATTTGTTTTAATTTTCCATGGCCTACGTCTAAGCTAATTTAACTTAAACATTTTTTGTTTTAACAGAGAGTGACGCCTTATACCAACTGTCCCTTCTCATATCTTGATCCTTCCAACTCTGCCTTCCATACTTCTCTCGTCTCTTGATCATTTTCCATTGGCCTTCTATGCCTTCATTCTAACCACCCCTCGACCATCGCAAAGTTCCTGTTTGCCGATTTTTTTTTTATTTACACCCGGATCACCGTCCCAACATTCTTTATTTCATTCTTTTTTCCTCAAACCCGGGTTCAATCAATCAATGGCAACAGTCGAGCCCTGTTTTCACAATCTACCTCCATTCTCTAACCTCTTCAACGGTTCCTGAGACTCCTGCTCGTCAACCTTTTTTAATTTTTATTTTTTAATGATTCATCGACTGGTACACTCTTCCTCCCCATGTTAACTCCACACAGAGAGCTTGGGTAACCAGCGAGATTTTTTTTTTCCTCTAACGCTCGACTCAGGCCACCACCAGCACGATGCGCCCACTCATTTTTCGTTTAATTTTATTTTTCATCTGGTCGAGCTCAATCACCGACAGCAGCGCAGCTCTTGAGCCCCATCTCTTTTAACCTCTCTCAGAAAAAATTTCTTTCCCATATTCTCCCATTACCTACCTCTCCTTCAATCTTCACGCCTTTTGCCCATCTGATCTAATGCTACTTACAGAGCATCTTGAGATTGATGAACCCTGAAAACAATACTTCGCTTCTAAGCCCGTATTGCAGGGCAGGACTCCTGAGATGTCCTTTGCAGAAACCAATTCAGACCTTCTTCCTTTATTCCTCACTGCGTCACTACCTATCGCAAACCTTTTGTTTAAGTCAATTTTCTTTTATATCTTATTTTACTTTTATTATCTCTACTTCTCCTCCTTCCTGTATTACATCCCTGAAACTATGTTGTAAATACTTAAGGCACCTTAAGTAACAAAAAACTGTAACTAGTATACCAACTTTCCCAAGTATTTATTTTCGCTATTGTATGTGTTTACTTTAAATTTATCCTTCCTATGTACTCCTCTTATATATTTTTATATAGTTTTATAATTTTATATCAAGGTGTCACCACTACTCCCCTTTATCTTTATTTTTATTCTAGTAACTAATTTGTTCCCCAAATTATTTCCCATTTAATAGGTTTGCTAACTTTTCTCTCATTTATTGTAAATAGACTTACAGTTTTACTAATTTTGTGGTGTTGGACTTTGTTTTTTAACTTACAGATGTAGATAAAACATTTCACTATTAATCGAAAATATCATTTTGTTTATTATACAACATTAATGCCTACAACTACCAATCAACCCTTTATATATTATTACCTTTAATATTTTTGTTTTCTTTTTCTTTTTCTCATCGTGTTTAGACTTAGAATTTTACAACTTCAACTATTTTAGGCACCATTTTAAAAAACCTACACCTAAACAATATTTATAATATCTCTTAAACAGATAAAACACTTATCATTTTATTTTTCTTAATAGATTTTCAAAATGTTATTTTTGACGCTTCCCTTACAACCTCTTAACTCTATCCCATGAACCTTTCCTCCCAACTTATTACAGCCATCAAGAGTTTATTGTTCGTCAGCCATTTTCTTTTTTTTTTTATTGATTAAACTAACTAGAAGACCCTTCCTCGCTGTACATTTCCCCACAGTGAGCTCAGGAAACCCAGTTAGAATTTTATTTTTTTTCTCTCATCGTCCGGCTCATCAATTTTTCATTTTTCAACTTTTTCTTTTCACCACACAAGTCGGACACAATCAAAATTGACAACAATAAATCTCTTACACCCACCTCTCCTTTTCCACATCCTTCAAACCTCCAACTACCTTCCAAGGGATTCCAGTTCGCCGAACATTTTTGTTTTTTTTTATTGATTAATCCGACTGGAACAATCCTTCCTCGTTATACCCATTTCCAATAATGAGTTCAGGATATCCAGCGCGATCTTTTTATTTTTATTTTCTTTTTCTCATCGCCCGACTCATCATATCAATTCACCATTTTTTCAACTTTTCACTTTTTTTTCTCATAACTCAACCGGGCACAATCATTATGGACAACAGGGATCCCTCTTACCTCTTACCTCTACCTCTCCCTTTTACCTCCATCAATCTTCCCACCTCTTTTCACTGTCTGAGCTAACGATGCAGACGGAATATCTTAGGCCTTCTGTTAATGAAAACAATGCCTCACTTAAACAAGTTCGCATTGCATTGCAGAATGCTTGGGATACTACTTTGCAGAAACATGCTCAGATACCCCCTTTCCCCTTTTCAACCTTAGCGTCACATTATATGTTCAATCAATAAGTTAACTTTTTTTTTCCTCTCATCTTTAATGCAATAAGATAGTATTTTCCTTGTACGATCCATTTTACCATATTTACCATGTTGTATTATATACTTTCTCTTAATCTTTTATCATTCATTTTGTGCGTTTTTATTTTTATAACCTTGATTTTTTTTTTCTCTCATTGATACACCACCATTACAACATCTTTCTCTTTTTAACTTGTAACTTTATAATAATTTTAACTAATTTGTATACAAATTATTATTTTTTTTTTATAATAGGTTTGTTAGGTCATCATTCATTACATGTCATTCCCCCAACCAAACCTTCATCACCGGGGGCACATTCTGTAGTATATTTTGAGTTATATGGTTCACAACCTTCTTCTGATATTCATTATATAACCCCATATCTATATATTAAAATATGTATCGAACAATGGAAGCAAATAAAACAAAGAAAGAGGTAGACCAGAGACGACAAAGACCAGATGACAAAGACCAGACGAAAAACAACCTGGCGCCATAAAGTAACGTGATTACAGTAGCCAATGAGGAATCGCCACATATGCGAGCGTCCCAGAGTATATAAAGAGCCCAGCAATGGGACAAAGGGAGTTATTCAGTTAGTTGTTTTCAGAGCGACCCCGTTACGGTCGGTCGGATCTCTCACCCCTATCCGCGATGTAGACTTAGGGCATCCGTGGCGCCCGGGTCCGCAGTCTTCGTCCGAGGTCTACCTCTACCTTCTTGGAGTTACCATCTAGACCTGCCTCTGTCTCTTGCTGTCCCAGTGCGGGAATCCCACATCACGCACCCACTACCACGACTGCCCAGTACATTCCACATCGGGTTTACTACATATATATATAGTAATTTTCAAAAGTAGAACATCTCCGTTTGGTTACTTGCACGGTAGTGGTGTTGGACTTTTGGGGGCCCATTGAAGTTTTTTATTTTTTATTTTTTTGGAAGAGAGTGCCTAATGAGGGATTCGAACCCAGGACGTAGCAGTTGAAAGCCAACGGTTTAGACCACCCTTCCACCGAATGTCACAAGTTTCCAGCACTATTTCCAAGGTTTTGCTTCCATAATCTAAACATAAAACTGTAAAGAGGTTAAGATTACATCTTGACACAACCTTTCTTCAAGTTTGACGTTAAATTCACAAACTATTGTCTTTATATATTTGAAACTACTTCATCATATTAAACAAGGCAACATATTGTAACGTGGATGACAAGGCCAAGATACCAGAGTAAAGTTAGGGAAAGAGGGGTGGACTCTAGCGGCCCCCGCTGCCATGTGGCAGGGGCCAAAAACAGCATTCCTGTGTGCTGGAGGACAGAGTCTGGTTACATCTGCGGTGAGGAGAAGACGTGGCGACTTGCCAACGGGCGTGTGGATGATCCTACAAGGAGAGACTGACATCGGAGCGACCTACAAGGCGGTGTAAGTCCAGGCTGGACTTGAATAGTGTGGAGCGGGATGCTTCACAAGAGTGACATCCGCGGCGCCAAGGATAATTCTGACGGGGAGTTGAAGGCAAGTCCAACTCATTGTATTCCTTCTGTTAAGTGAGATAGAATAAAGCACTAACTTTAGCTGCAATCCCTTCGAACTCACATGTGTAGCTTTGTGACATCCTGAGTAGACAAAGTGCATGAATAACGTCTGGGTACGACGTAACAATATACAGGATATTCACATCTATTACTTCATCATATCCAGAAAGAATTGGGATAACAAAAGTTTGACTTGATCCCTTGACAGATTCTAAATTATCCAATTAACTTTCGAGATTACAAAGTTTAATTGGAGCAAATGTACGAATTGCGTGATTCATTTTATCGGAGGGCAATCGTGGTTCGGACAATTCGGTGGATGATTGACTCAACATTCTGCTGATTCCATATAGCATACATACCTTTATGTGGGCAAAAGTTACCCAGAAATTATTTGGAAAAAGAAAAATAAAAATCAGGTAAAATGTTTCTTTTAATTTTGAATTTTCAAGCTTTCGAGCCCATTGAAGAGCAGTATATTTGCTCGAAAGCTTGTAAATTCAAAATTAAAAGAAACTTTTTACCTGATTTTTATTTTTCCTCTTTCAAATACATACCTTTATAACGCAGTAAGGATAGTAGAAGTTTATGGGTAAAAGAAACCCATTCGTGCCTTGATGATTTCATTTCTTATATATAGATGTTATTGCTATGTATTAATTTATACCTAACTGGCCTTGTTCTTATTGTTTGCGGAAGAGCATTCATCAATGCAAATATATAAATGTAATTCTACTGTCCTAAAAGCTTATGTCCATAGTTTGCTTAATTACCATTTCTGAGATTCCATCCTTCAGTGCAGAATATACATGTATGTATAAGCAGAATCGTCCAATACAGTATTAGAGCTCTAAGAGAAGCGGTCTGGTAGATTAAATTGGCGAAACCGCTGGGAGGCTTCACCACTGATGAGCCAAGCCCTCCCAATATTTAATTTATACCTAACTGACCTTGTCCTTATTGTTTGCGGAAGAGCATTGGTCGAAGCAAATATTTAAATCTAATTCTAATGTCCTGAAATTCTATGTCCATAGTTTGCTTAAATGTCATTTCTGAGATTCCACCATTCGTAGAACCTATAGGCCTATAATCAGAATCGTCCAATACAGTATTAGACTTCTAAAAGAAGCGGTCTGGTAGAGTAAAATTTGGCGAAACCGCTGGGAGGGTTCACCACTGATTATCCAAGCCCTCCCAATATTTTTCACCTCTGTATGGATGGTAGAAGTTTGTTTTTGATGTATTTTTCAGTTGAAGGTATAATTTCTTAACGGAAATTTGGTACATATCTTCTAGATCGGGTTGGTTTAAGTCCTTCTTCAGTATCTTGTTTGATAGGTTGAATGGAGCTTGTGTTTTCAATATGGTATGACAAAAGAGGTTTTTATTATAGACGTATTATTTGAAGGCTTTGTTAAAGATTGTTATCAACGTTTGATAAACCTACTGTATTATTTGTTTGCATTTATCTTATCAAAGATACGATAAGAGACCTTGTTCCTCCACAGAAGGTCATACTTAACTTTTTATGGCACTGTACCCTGGAACACTGAGCATTGCGGTCTGTCTGCTCTCCACGGTCACCCCTGGGCTCAATACTATTGAACCCGTCTTCCTCTGATCTCCGCGGATCACCACCCTGCCCCCCCCTCCTCTACATCCCGGCTCTCCTGGCCTCACCTGGCGATGATCCCCTGGCCACCCATGCCCAGGCTCCTCCAACTGTGCAATGTATATAGTGCTTTGTATATATTCCGCTTTATAAGTTCATTGGGGCTCAAAAATCATCCATTTTGGTTAGCAGCCCCGTAAATAAAGATATTTCCCACAGACGGCCGGCGCGGTGGAGTAGAGAACGAGAGAATATGGTTTTACGGACTACTATCCAAAGTGTATGATATTTGAGCCCAAAAAAGTAGGTGTCACGCGGTGCTGAACCACGGACCTCTCGATCTGCAGTCGAATGCTCTACCACTGAAACCACGCGGTGGAGTAGTTCTAAAGTGTATCTTGATGTAACTACCCAGCATTTCAACTACAGCGATTCCAGACGGCTACACTTCTTGGACTACCCTCATTCAATGACACTGCCCTATTGAATCTACCAAAAAACAAACCGGCCTGGAAACACTTGGTTAACTGGTTCACTAAGGCTACCAAGACTACTAAACTGCAAGACAGCCAGGGTATTTGTCGATCTATGGATACGCTCCAGAAGCCTGAGTTACCTTTATATTACTACTAGCCGAATGACCCGGGCAACGCCCGGGTTTTACCCTATTAAATGTACCCTATTCAAATACTATTCGTTACAATTATAAATTGGCGCCGTGGATGTCACTTTTGTGAAACGTCCCGCTCCAAACTTTGTGTCTGAGAAGCGATATTTTTATAGAAAGATGATCTGGCTTTTGTTTTCTGCTCGAATGAATGTTTTTCTGTTAGAATTTTGTTCCTGTATACAAAATAATGAACTGGTTTCACCCGTGGTCTCTGCTTTTTGGAATTTTTCCCGATATAATTTTGTATCTGATAATCAAACATGATACAGCAATATCGTCATCATCATTTTCTGACTAAAAATATATAGTTTTAATAATTGATTTATATATTTTTAAAATAGCCTATCGTCTTCCCCGTATTCTTTTACCTATGTATGGAAATTTTGGTTTGAATTAGTGAACTATTGCGAATTTGTATACCGGACATACAGACAGACAAACAGACAAACATACAAACATTCATTTATATATATATACTAGCGGATGTGTACCCGGCTTCGCCCGGGTTTTATCCGAGTGAAAGTTTGCCTAACGAATATTATATATTATGAAGTATAATAAACAATGTTAAAGATTAGTTTTAATTATTAATCAAGATTGTGTGTGAATATGTGAGAAAGATGTAATATCGTTGTTGTTTTCTTGGCCGACTGTTTTACATATGGTGTTATCTTAAAATTGCTTGTTTTGAATATTTTTTTAGATTGAGATTATTAGCTAGTATGTAAAAAAAATTAACTCTGTTGATTTTTTTTTGTATTTATATATAAATAAAATTAACTCTAAAGCTATACAACCAGTTTTACCGCATAAGTTTCTTTTTATTTATGAAAATTCATTTTTAATATCAAAGAGAAATAATTTAATATTTCTAACTTTTGGATGACGTATGAGAAGGTTGAATATATGAAGAGTGATGGTCTATATATGAATAGATGACGTATGGAGGGTGAAAAATATGAAGAGTAATGGCGAACGGAAAAATAAAAGTGTCCAGGAGCGGGAATCGAACCCACAACCTTCTGCTTACCGGGCAGGTGCCATGTCCACTAGGCTATCCTGGACGTATTTCTCCGTTCGTAACTAATATTTAAACTGACTAATAATACTTATAAATGACTGCGGCGTATAATTATAAAGCTATACAACCAGTTTTACCGCATAAGGTTGTGGGTTCGATTCCCGCTCCTGGACACTTTTATTTTTCCGTTCGCCATTACTCTTCATATTTTTCACCCTCCATACGTCATCCATTCATATATAGACCATCACTCTTCATATATTCAACCTTTTCATACGTCATCCAAAAGTTAGAAATATTAAATTATTTCTCTTTGAAATTAAAAATGATTTTTCATAAATAAAAAGAAACTTATGCGGTAAAACTGGTTGTATAGCTTTATAATTATACGCCGCAGTCATTTATAAGTAAAATTAACTCTGTTGATTTTTTTTTTGTATTTAATCGATAACAGCGAAGTTACGCATGTTAATGTTAGGAAAAATATTTTGATGTTAAGCAAAACCTGCTCCATCTCGTTTTACATAAATGTTGAAAATTTAGTCGAAATTGATGCATTGTAACGAAAGTTTTTAGCGAACAACACTTATGAAATTTCCATTTTATTAATATAGATAGAGATATTGTAGAAGATTATTTATTATTCTATGAATATAGATTTTTAATTTCGATATTTGTATTGTGATACACTCTAAAATTTCATTTTTTAAAATTTATTTATTAATCAACCAGGCGCGATATTGAAATATTTGCGCCTATTACAGAGGAAACGAACAAAAAATTAGAATTCACATGTATTATTCGACAGAGTTCATAAAATTTATATAGACAAAGTGGCTGAGGTAAAAGAATTAGATCATTTAAATCAGGGAAAAAACGATGTCTCACTTCTGTAAAGTTCGGACAGTCGTAGATAAGGTGAAGTTTGTTCAGTTTCTCCGCAGGAACAATTTGGTGTTTATAATAGACCTCTTTTATGTAAGCATTTCTGGAATTTTCCGTGTAATGTGACAAATTGAGTGACTATGAAATTTGGATGGAACTGTGTAGGAATTCCGTTTGAAAAAAACAGTACGAATTGTATAATTAGCATTATGAATGGATTGATACAAATGATTTCCTTATTGATTCTCTGATATTTTATTAGTTTTAATTTAGTTTTACATTGAATAAATTTTGAAAAAGGCATCTCCTTATAGTGCAAATGAAAGTTGCTGATGGCTTGCGCCATCTATCGGTATAAATACCAACTATTCTCGTTGATTTTTAATTATTCCAGAATTGGCCAAATACCCATTCTTGATTAATCAAGAAAAGCTAACCACAGACGCGTTTCGGGCTGTTGGCCCTCATCAGCGTGGTGCAAACTGTACCTCAACGACCAAAAAATTGTCATTCAGGCATCCTGAAAAATCATGAAACGGGTAGTTAATGCCAGAATTGTGTGAGACCGCGACACAATGTGAAAAAAATAGTACAAATGTGATATTGTACTGGGATAAAGTGCATAATTATGAAAAAGGCATCTCCTTATCATGCAACTGAAAGTTGCTGATGGCGCAAGCCATAAGGAGATGCCTTTTTCCTAATTTATGTACTTTATCCCAGTACAATATCACATTTGTACTATTTTTTAACATTAAATAAATTGCCGTGTCATTCTGAGAATTGTCTTTCCTAATTCTCTACGTGACAATAATTCGGTGTAGTAACGGCCTGAGAGATAGGATGGTTGGTTTATAAGTTGGAAGCGATCACCAAATTTGAATCTCTGAGGACATGTTCCATAAAAAGTAATGTTTTCTTTACTTATTATATTAACTTGGGGGGGCCTGTGGGATATAGAAATATAGTAAAATTGAATATACACAGGAACAACTTTAAAATTTTACGTCTTAAATAAACCCATTTATCCCCTTGTATATGTTCTTATTTTATTTCTTCCAACAACTTTTTAGACGCTTCATTATTTTTTAATATGAAAATTGATCTGATTTTAAATATTTTTGATAAAAATAGCTAAATATATATTCGAAACAGTATTTGGCCAATTCTGTAATAATAAAAAATCAAGGATTAGTTGATATTTATTCCAATAGATGGCGCAAGCCATCAGCAACTTTCAGTTGCACGTTCAGGAAATGCCTTTTTTTCTTAATCTGTCTACCTGATCCAAGTACAAATTCACTTTTGTGCTATTTTCAATGACCTTTATAATGAAGACACATGAGATAACCAAAGTGTGAACAAAATTGCCTTTGTTTCCTTCAAAAAAAAAAAAAAAAAAAAAAGACGGCCTGCGATATCAAAATATAAAACTTCCTCAAATTTTATCCATGAGTCTAAACACATACAAATTAATTTTTGCGCTATAAAATAGTTTCTATTTTCATATACAGATGGCACAGAGACACGAAATGTATTTTTACTTAATAAAGGTAATTGTGTATCAAACATCATTTATAGTAAATGTAAATTGCTCGATTTTCTTGGATATAAGTTTTGGTGTGTGCGCATGGATTTGTGTGTGTGTATTGTGCTTGAAGTATTTATTTTTAATTCGTAAAAAAAACAACTGTCCAATGTGGGATTTGATCCCAGGTCGGGTCTGTCGACAGTCGTCAGTTCACACCATTCCTCTACTAACCCGAAAGATCCCTTTTAAAAGAGATAAACACCAAATTAGTGGTTTATAAAAACCTTCGTTCCCCTCCTCAATGTATTGAAAGTGAAGAAACAAAGAGAGAATCGTATTAAAGGATGAAACTTCCTATATGACCTGGGTGTATTAACCGCTTCTTAAGGAATCAATTTTCAAATTTGTCTCTCAACTCTTGGCTCCGTAGCTCCGCCTGGCGACAGCGTTCGATCGATTCACCACCTTCCTCCGCATTTGCATACCTCAACATTTGCATACCTCCGCAAGTTGCATAGCTCCTCTCATTTACAAGTTTGGACCATCACCTGTTTGCTGATAGCTTCTACATGCAACCATTTACCCCGGATACATTTTTAGCTTGCCTGCTCTTTTTTTTTTTTAGAGGAGAGAGGTAATCTGTGTACAAACTCTTACTCCTGCGTTATATAAAGTTGAATAAAATTACTTTGAATATAAGTATCTTTTAGAATTATATATAAAACATCAATAGAGGATAAGTGTTTCTATTTTAAATATTATATATAAATCTCTATAGCTTTCAGATCTGAAAGCCTTTCTACAGGAATCTTCACCGGCCGTAACAACTCCACACACGCGGTCATCGAAACCGACAAAGACACTGCCACCCAAATACAATCTCGCACCCGCCTTTTCCTGGGGTACAACTCTATCAGATTTGACAGAACGAGGTCAACACACCCCTGCCGCAAATGCGGCGATATCCGCCACCGCAACGAAATCTGCAACAAACCCCCCAGATGCCTCCATTGCGGCGAAGGCCACTTTACCAACAATTGCACCGCCACCACCCTCCCCCCTAAATGCTTCCGCTGCAACGGCAACGGCCAACACCGGGCAGACTCCCTCTCCTGCCCGGTCATCAAGGCCGCAGAAACCGCATTCCTCAATACCCACCACCTGCCTTAAATGATCAAATTTTTACAGCTTAACTGTAACCGATGCCTCTCTGACTTCCTTTCCTTGTTACAATTCGCCCAATCCTCCCAAATCGATATCCTTCTCCTTCAAGAACTTCCGGTCCGCGATAATGCCATTCCCTCCCCATTCCCCACCCCCTCCTCCTCCCTCCTGCATGCTCCTATCTCTAATAACCGCTGCAACACCTGTATTGTGGTTCTAAACCAAAGTCTTCCCGTCATCTTCCTCCCACGACTCTCCATCACTAACCGCACCCTTGCTATCCTTGACATCCCCGACTTTCACCTCACTCTCTGCTCCGTTTACTTCCCCCACAAGACATCTTATTCCCCCATCGTCGACTCCTTTATCTCCCTCTTTGGCTCCCCACCCCCTCCCCGCCTTCTCTTCGCTGGAGATGTCAACGCTGTCTCCTCCCGCTGGAGCTCACAAAAACAAAACCCTAGAGGCACTTTCATCAACATCCTTCTCGACGCCCTCGACCTCAAGGTCTGCAACACCTGGGGTGCTATCACCCGCTCCCAGGGCTCCAGCTCCTCCTCCATTGACATCTCCAGCGTCTCTTCCTCTATCCTCTCCTCCGTCTCCGGGTGGACCTCCTACCCTACCGACCTCTCTGACCACTACGAGATCTGCTTCTCCCTTTCCCTTCCCCCCGACACTATCCCCTCCTCTCCTCCTCCTCCCCCTTCCCCCTTCCCTGGATTCTCTTCCCTTCGCCTTCAACCTCAGCCTCCCCTGCCCCTCTTCAACTCTCTGGCCAGGTCCCTCACCAACTCGGGTTCGCTTATCTTCGCTCTCGACCACTGCACTTCACCCGACTCTCTTGACACTCTCCTCCAATCTTTCTACTCTATTCTCTTCCTTAACTGCTCCCATCACCTCCGCCCCCGCCCTCCTTCCTCCAACTTTCCCCCCCCCCAATCCCTGGTGGTCTCCCCAACTTCAATCGCTTAAGTCTCTCTCTCGTAGGCTGCGCCGCACCGCCCAAAACAGCTCTCCCCCCATTCGCTCCTCCCTACAAAGCCAGGCACTCCAGGCCAAAAAGAATTATGTCCGCGCCCTTTTTAAGGCCAAAAGAGACCACTTCAAGAAACTCTGTTCCTCCTTCACCCGCGACCCCTGGGGGCCCATACACAGGTACATCACCCGTGGCTCCTCTCGCTCCCTCCCTCTTTCTTCAAATTCCTTTCAGAAATCCCTCCTCCACTACTCCATCAACAACCGCCTCCGCTCTACCCTCGACTCCTTCTTCAACCCTCCCCCCCCCAGACTCCCGCCCCTTTCACTTCTCCCCCTTCCCTTCCCACCCCCCCCCCGACCCCCTCCCCCGACCCCCCCTTCACGGTGGTCGAGCTCTCCATTGCCCTCCGTAACCTCCGCCTCAAGAAGTCCTGCGGACTTGACTTCCTTCCAGGCCCTTTCTCCATATGGCTCGTCCGCTCTTTCCCCAACTTTTTCCTCAACTTCTTCAACTCTTGCTTTTCCGCCGGGCATTTCCCCTCTCTTTGGAACTCAGGCCGCCTCATCCTCCTCCCCAAACGCTCCACCTCCACCGACTTTCCTCAAAACTGCCGTCCCATTATCCTCCTCCCCATTTTCGGCAAGCTCCTCGAAAGCCTCATGGCTTTCCGGCTCACGCATCACTTTGAGAGGAACAATCTGCTACACCCGCTTCAATTCGGCTTCCGCCGGAGGCGCTCTACCACCGACGCCCTCTCCCTTCTTCATGACAAAATCAAGCTGGCCGTCTCTAAGCACCAGTGCTGCCTACTCATTAGCCTTGACATCAAGTCGGCCTTCGACCATCTTTGGCATCCCGCCCTCTTCGGCCGGCTTATCGCTTCCTCCTGCCCCCCCTCCCTCCTCCAACTTTACCGTTCTTTCCTCTCCAACCGCTCTATCCACCTCTCCTACAGAGGGTTTTCTCGCTCCACCTCTCCTTCGCGGGGTTGCGCCCAAGGTTCTATTAGCGGTCCCCTCCTCTGGAACATTTTCTTTAACCCCCTTCTTTCCCTTCCCTTCCCCCCTGGTGTCCACGTTCAGGCCTTTGCCGACGATCTACAACTCCTCATCTCAGGTTCTCCTTATAACTACATGCATCAATTCTATCTTGGTTCTCACATAGAATAGGTTTGACTGTAGACTTTGAGGTTTTATAGGTAATGTGTGGATGCTGAAAACAAATGTACAACCAATGTAAACTTTGAGATTGGGAGGTGTAAAGAAAGACAAAGATTGAAAGGTTGGTGCAATGATGTTTATTGTTGCGAGAGATCAACGAAGGTCAACAAGTCAGTGGGTCGGTCAGAGCTATGGCAGATAAATATGAGTTGAACCTAGAGAAAGATAGGAGAGAGAGAGAGGAAGAGATTTATATATATACACTATTTTGTACAGAGTGATGAGATGTTGGTGTGGTGATGGGGCTTGTTGTTGTTGCTGCTGCTTACTTGTCTTCCTCGCTGTCCTCGGCTCCTTCATCCTCTTCATCATCCAGTTCTTCCTCGCTATCTACCTCATCATCCTCCTCATCCTCACACTCCTCATCCTCCAGCTCTTCCTCCTCCTCCTCGTCTAGCTCCTCCTCATCCACCTCCTCATCATCTTCTTCTTCCTCACCAGACCCTGCCACGCCATTCTTCTTCTTGGCAAGGTAGATGTTCTGGACATACATCACCTCTACTCAGGACCAAACTTTTACAATCATTTCTTTATATCTACAAACTCAATGCAAATGTTACTACTTCTTCTATAATTTAAACTAGGATAAACTTGGGCTTTTGTTAAAAGATCTGGGTGAGAAACAATCTCCTATACCACAAAAAAAAAAAAAAAAGGCCATTCAGCTTTTAAATCAAGTCTTGTGGCAGAACAATGTGCAGGTTCTAAAAATGTTAAAACCCCATTGTTCATTTTAGTAATTATTGAAATTTATGGGCTTACAAAATTTTCATTTGTAAGGTAAAAAAGATGGTGCTTTTCAACAAACTGAGCACAAGGAACCTGGAGAGAACCAAGACATACCAACAGTACCTCATGCTCCTCATCTCCTGAGCCAGCAGCTTCTGGAGCATTCTTCTTGCCATTGTCCAGGAACTTCTTGGCAGCTTGAAGAGCTACAGCACACAGTCACAGTTGTTACATTCAATATCAAATTTATACACTATACACATAGAGTAAGATATATAACTGCTACTTACATTTACTGGGAGTATATTGAGGAATCGTTTTCTTAGAGGAAACCCAATCTGGAAAAAAGCGGATGATGATGTAGAGTTGTGTAGGCCCCCATGGCCACACAAGATGACAACCCCCCAGCTATGTGAGGACAACTAAGGAAGATGCCCCTTTAACATCATAGAAGAAATCTCGCTACAGTATTCCTCAATGGGGCTGATTTCACTTTCAGAGCCAGTTTAGCTATTTTTAAACTCCCTAAATTAACCTATTTACATTAATGCTGTGTATGATAAAAAAAAAGAAGCTAAGAAAAAACTTTTTATATTATTTGTTGATATATATTCTTCTAATCATTTAATTGCATCTTTAAGACTAATTTATAAATCAAGGTAATGTCCTAGGCAAGGTTTTATTAATTATATATTAAAAAAGATCATTATACACTTATTAATAGAGCTTACTTTGCAATTCTCTTTTGTTGAAAACAATCTTCAAGCATTGTAATAGGTTCTATTTCCAGTTGGCTACATATTCTTGTCTGGAAATAAATTTCATCTTACTTTGATGCCAGCCTGGCTGTCATCATGATTCATAGGATAAAATAATTGTTGCCTCATTTAGTGGAATATTTTGAAGTTTGATTTTTTTTTTTTTCTAATGAAAAACACTTGTCTGGTTTGAACTAGTCAAATATTGAACACAAGGTGCCAACATAAGGGACAATTGTAGTTATTTGCCCTTTTTTTTTTTTTTTGCATCTTATAATAGAAAAGTTACATCTCATTTTTAAGGTGTTCTGAAGTCTTCTGTTTGCAGCATTGTTCCACTTACAAAACCTTATGGCTTAGTGGTTCCTTGTTAAGAACAGTATTTTTTGCATTTTCCTTAAAATTAGAAGCAATTAGCAATTTTTTTTTTTGCCATTTTAAATAAATGTGGTAAAAGATATTCTATTAAATAAGAGAAAAGAGTGATAAGGTTAAATAACATGTAGAAAATAGGAACATAGATGGTAACCCATTTTGCCAAATTTATCATTTTTGAATCAAATTTTTTTTTATCAAACTTGCACACAAAATATTTTGCCTTTTTTAAAAATTTGTTTAAAGTGATATTTCAAGTTTGTTATAGGCTTAATATTTGAATTTAGATATTTTTATATTGTAAAAAAAAAAATAATAATAATAATATGCACAGAAAATAGAACATAGATTGTAACACACAACCAATGTGGTTAAATTTTTCATTTTTGAATCAAATCTAGGACATCAAACTTGCACACAAAATATTTTTCAATTAAAAAAAAATATATATATATATGTGAAGAAAATAGAAACATGGATGGCAACTACTAATGTTACTAAAATTTATCATTTTTGAATCAAATCTATCAGTCAAACTTGTGCACACAAAATATTTTTCAATAAAAAAAAAAAAAGAACAGGCAGAAAACAGAAACATGGATAGTTACAACCAATGTTACTAAAATTTAACATTTTAGAATCAAATCTGAGATCTAAATTGCACACAAAATATTTTGCTGTTTTTGAAAAGTGATATTTGTTATAGGCCTGGTGAATTTTAGACTTACCATCTAGGCCAGCATCCTCCTGCTTCCTCTTCCTGGCAGCCTTGCCTGTATCACCACCACCAGTGTCAGTGCTGGGTGGATGGACAACTTGGACATCCTTTCTTACCTGACTCCACCAGGCTCTGCTCTTCTTGGCTGAGGCCATCATCTCCTGACACACACATATTGGGATACTTTATCATGGCCACATCTCTTATACCTGCTTGTGTAACACCTAAAGTATATAGGTGATTCCTGTTGGGTGAATAAATTCAATTGAAAAGTAGTTGAATCAATATATTGTTACATAGATAAGTGCTTCCTGTTGTGAATAAATTTATTTGAAAAGTGGTTGAATGAATATATAGTCAGTTAGAAAGGTGCTTCCTGTTGTGAATAAATTCATTTGAAAAGTTATTGAATCAATAAATTGTCACAAAAAAAATTAGGAAAGTCAAACTTCAGAACAACATGGTAATTTATTTAAGACAAGCTCCAATTAAATATTGATTAAATACAAGAGAAGTAATGAGGGAAGTTTACTTATGCAGAGTAAAAATAAACATCAAAATCAAAATAACCTGTTAACAAATACCTTGCCACAATATTATATGATGTATGAAGCTGCATTAGAACACATGGCTACTGTGAAGATGTGTGTGACAATAACTGGCCCAACAATGATGACATTTGAGTAAAATAAGTATTAGACTTTTAAAAAAAAAAAAAATGCTGGCAGCAATTTTTTTTTAATTCTGCAGTTTCTAACTATATATATATATATATATATATATATGGTGAATCCCCAGAATTGGGTACATTTGGTAGGTGGCGCTGTACGTTGCCACCGCCGTACCTTAGAGGCGTTTTACACGAGTTAAAAATACAATTTCGGTGAAATACTTTGAATTTAACCAATTTAAATATATAAATTTAAATTATAATTTTAAAAAGTTTTAACAGTTAAAAAACATTTTTTTAAATAAAATATAAACTGATTTTTCTAAAAACAAAAATTATTTTTTTAATTATCTGAAACTAACCTAATTCAACTTATCTAAAACTAACCTTATTTAGCGATTAAACTTACCTAATTTAACCTATCTGAAACTAACCTATTTTAATTAATGAAACTAACCTTTTTATAACACACCTTAAAATAACCTAATTTATAACCTATCAGAAACTAACCTAATTTATAAGCCGTCTGAAACTAACCTATTTTACCTATTGGAATATAACATAACGTCATGTTATTAAAAATGTATTAAAATATTTTTACAAAGTTTATTAATCACATCTTATACAACAAAAACAACAACAAAAAAGCCTTTATTTAGGGTCACTGACCCTATACAGGATTCACCAGAGGTATGCATAAGAACAAAGCAGTGAGACAACGGAAATAGCGATATATACAGAGTAAAAAGAGAAAGAAAAAAAAAAAAAAAAAAAGAAAAAAAAAAACAAGAAAAAACAAGAAAAGGAAAAAAAAAAATAATAATAAGAAAGAGGGAAGCAAGAAATCAACACAAAAAGAGTAGCAGTAAGAAAGTGAGGAGTGAGTATCACTTGGCCTTCTTCTGAGATATGGACTTGTGGAAACCATAAAACGCCGTAGCAATATACTTATTCTGGGTCATATTGTCAATTATTGATGGAAGTGAAGCACAGAGTTGCCCAGTTCCCCCCCTCCCCCTTTCCGCTTTCCCTCTCCCCCACTCCTCCCCGACCTCTCCTTCTCGCTTCTCCCCCCCTCCGCTCCCGACCTCGATTACTACACTGATGGCTCCAAGTCAAGGAGCGGCGTCGGGGCCGGCGTTGTCAGGTTCTCTTCTTCTCCCCTCTCCTCTTGCTTTCCTCCCCTCAGCCTCTCCATTCCCTTAGCCCCCCACTGCTCCGTTTTCCAGGCTGAATGTTTCGCCTTCCGGTCCGCTCTTTCCGATTTCTGCAACCTCCCCCCTCACCTCTCCGCAGCCATCTCTTCTGATTGTCTCTCTCTCCTTTCTGCCCTCTCTTCCCCCCACTCCCCTCACCCTCTCATTGCCCAATGCCAAACCCTCCTCTACTCCCTCCTCCCCTCCCGCAACCTCACCCTCCACTGGGTCAAAGGTCACTCTGGTAACCTCGGTAATTGCCAAGCCGACACTCTTGCCAAAGGCGCCACCGTCGCTCCCTCTCTTCCACCACAATATACCCTCGCCCCTAAAACCGCCCACCACAAATTCCTCTTCCGCCACTTTTGGTCCCTTTGGGACGAGGAATTCATCTCCGCCAAACCTAGCTTCTTCCTTAAACTAGGCCTTTCCCCAAGCTCACTCTCCAAAGCATGTAGAAGGCAAAACAATTGTACAAGACCTGCAGAACATTCCCAAGTACATATCAGCCTGGTGACATCAGATAAACTGGATGTCCACTATTAGACGTGAAGTCTCAACCCAGATAGTTGGTGACTTTAGTGCGCTCCAGGAATCCGGGTTACCTCGAGAGCGAGATAAGAAGTACAGTTATCCTAAGCAGGGAGCAATCGCCCCAAAAGGATGAAGAAGCAAATTTGGTCAACAGTATAACTGGAAGAAGGCACTGGCAAACCACATCTGTATCAAGAGACAACCTATAAATCTGTACAATTAAATCAACAACATTCCAAAACTAGGGAAGTAGATGGCTTGCATTAGATGCACTAAACAGGTCCTTTGGGAGAGGCCGTTGCTCATCATAAAACAGCTCGAGGAACATGAACTCATGGAATTGGTGTAATCTTTACACAAGGAGATAAGAAACAACAACAACAGGGAGGTAAATACCAGGAGGGTTAGGGCGTCGAGCCGAGCTTCCTCCAAGGTGGAATCCAGTTTCTCCAGCACCAGGGGCAGGGCCAGAGGTCCGAAGCTTTTGGTGGACAGCAGGCATTGCTGGAGAGCCATGGCCAAGTCTTGCCTTTTTGCTTTGATGGACTCCTTTGTCGATGGCTGGGTTCACAACTCAGCCATTAGTCCTCTCTGAATCCAATCAGGTCTGATTACAAGTACAGGGTGTACCAGGTAAATTGGGACTAACTTTGACAGTCCATAAAACAAAAACTACTTGAGATTAAAAACTTGTTTTTTTTTTCATTACGTAGCCATATTCATGTAAAATGCAACAGTACATGTGTGCGCAGTGTAGTGATGAAGAGTAACCGAGAATTTGAAAATTGAGCTGCCATCATCGTTGCTCTGCGCACCGGAAGGAGCCCCAAAGAGATAGTGGATTTTCTTAAGTTGCCCAAAACCACTATTTATCGTGTCAAGAAGCAGTTTGATGAGGCCGACAGTAACAAAGAGGGGATAGCTACAAGGAAAAAGCACTCGCGTCGATCGGACAGGGTAAGAGGCGAAGAATTTGTCAAAAATGTCAAGGAGAAGATTGATGGAAACCCTGGGAAGAGCATGAGGGCCATAGCCAAGGAAATGGACGTTGGCTCTATGACAATTGTCAGAACTATCCATGAGGACCTTGGTCTCAAGTCTTATGCCCTTCGGAAAGGTCAGTTGCTGACTGAGAATATGAAGAATAACAGAAAAGGAAAGGCTGCTGCCCTCCTCAACAACCTGAAACACGACTCTTTTGGCATGCTAAGGTTCTTCTCTGACGAAAAGAACTTTGACGTGTACCAAAAGGTAAATCCCAGGAATGATCGCTTAATCTGTAAAGACCCCTCAGAGATACCTGTCGTGATGCACACGAAATTTCCTGCCTCCGTAATGGTCCTTGGCGTTATCAGCAGTGAAGGTGATGTCATGCCTCCCCATTTCTTTGAGAAGGGCCTTAGGATGAACGCTGACACCTACATCAATGTTCTGGAGACCGTTGTGAAGCCTTGGATGGACATGGTGGCCGCAGGAAGGAAGTATGTCTTCCAACAGGACTCAGCTCCAGCCCATAAGGCAAAAAAGACACAATCGTGGCTGACACTTAACGTCCCTAGTCACTGGGGTCCTGATATTTGGCCCCCTAATTCTCCAGATTGCAATCCCCTCGACTACTATGTATGGGGCGTTGTTGAGAGAGATGTCAACAAAGCTCCTCATACCACCATCCAGTCTGTCAAGAAAGCAGTTCACACGGTGATGACCCAAATGGACAAGGTCATCGTCGCCAAGGCCTGTGCTTCATTCCGCACTCGCCTCGAGACTGTTGTAGCTAATAATGGAAACTACATTGAATAAATAAAAACTATATCCTTTTATCTACTACTGTGTCAAATTTCATTCGGATATTTTAATTTTTACTTGCAAAAAATTTCAGTTAAAATACCATTGTTGAAATTCCCAATTTACCTGGTACACTCTGTATAATTAGTTGGCATCATAACGGCGTTTATATGTTTTTATATACTCCTGTAGATTGGCAGAAATGCTCGAAAACTCGAGATTGCGTTAATAAAAACGAGAATAAACTCATCTCCAGAAATCTGTTGCATTATTCTAATTTATATCCAGGATATTTATATCAATTGATATTCATTGTATACACTCATAGACAGAACTTAAGGAAATTGTACCTTTCAGCATGTATATCGGGATTCAGACAATAACTCTGAAAGATACACAGGTTTGTTCGAGCCCGCAGCGAACAGTATTCACTCCAACTCTGGAAGGAATTATATGTCACAGATCACTCCACAAGAAACCTCAGGAGAATAGCTGCATTCCCAAACACTCTCATGGCGATCCTGCCCAAAATAAAATTTTGTGGCACCACCTCCACAATCCTCACAGGTCATGGCTTTGTCAAAGCCGATGCTGCAAAATTATCTAGAGACGATCCTACCTGCCCACACTGCCACGAGGAATACCAAACTGTCGACCACCTTCTCTTCAGATGTCCCGCCTACCACCTTCATAGGTTCCAAACAGCCACCCTCCTAGGAATAAATATATTTGCCCCTGAAGCCCTGCAGAACATCCCCAAGCACAAGTCAGCCTGGCGACACCTGATAAACTGGATGTCTGCTGCCACCATTAGACGTGAAGTCTAAAGACCAACCCGGATAGTTGGCGACTTTAGTATGCTCCAGGAATCCGGGTTACCTAAATAAATAATAATAATTACCACTTGTAAAATCAATTGACACATTTTGCAATATATAAGTTTAATAAATTAATTATTTTAATTAAGTTTTTGGAATACTTGTCTTCTCTACCATGGCAATATATTTATAAGTAAATTGTATATATAATTTTTATTTCTAAATTATATTATTTCATAAAAATATATTAATATATTTGGGACGCTATATAAAAAATCGTTTCTATCAGCCCAACAGAATCATTCAGTTGTAGATTTTGTGTGGAGCGGCGGATTGCTGTTGTGGACTCTGAATATTTTTGCTTCCCAAATACTGCGGCTTTACCTATCCCTTCTCCTGACTGTATCCATCACTTTAGCAGACCAGCTTTTTGCCGGGTTAGGGCACATCTATCTCGATCGAATCATCTCAAACAAAAATATGTTGTTTTAGCGTACCCGAACGAATTTGATGAACCATATCTTCTGGAAGAATGGAATAGGACTTCTACGAGAGGCAAAGCCCCACTATACCTAATGGTATAATGGCATATAATGGTAATGCTATAAATGGTAAAAAAAAAAGGCTAACGCGCTTAGCAGGTACCTCCTGGGTGGCTTGGAAATCCTTTTCTTCACTCTTAAGGAAGTAGAAAGTTTTTTTTTAAGGAGACAAAGACAATTTTGTTCACCCTTGATTATCTCGTTTTTCTTCAATGAAGGTCACTGTGTATCAAATATCTTTAAGAGTTATTTTCGGAATTTCGATATACATGCTAAAAGGTACAACTTCCTTAAGTTTTGACCATGAGTGTACATTTCCTGGTTTGGTAATGCATGATCTTCTAGAGATGAAAAATAAAACATTACATTAAAGACATTTCACCTTGAATATTCAAATACAACAACAACAACAACAAAAAAGCCTTTATTTAGGGTCACTGACCCTATACAGGATTCACCAGAGGTATGCATAAGAACAAAGCAGTGAGACAACGGAAATAGCGATATATAGAGTGAAAAGAGAAAGAAAAAAAAAAAACAAGAAAAAAAAAAACAAGAAAAAATAAGAAAAGGAAAAAAAAAAAATAATAATAAGAAAGAGGGAAGCAAGAAATCAACACAAAAAGAGTAGCAGTAAGAAAGTGAGGAGTGAGTATCACTTGGCCTTCTTCTGAGATATGGACTTGTGGAAACCATAAAACGCCGTAGCAATATACTTATTCTGGGTCATATTGTCAATTATTGATGGAAGTGAAGCACAGAGTTGCCCAGTTTTGAGCATAAGGGTTCTTCTTTCTTCTTTCAGAGCAGAGCAATCAAAAATATAGTGAGTGATTTCATTTTGTAGTTTTGAATTACAGAAGGTACAAGTCGGGTCCTCACCGCAGAGCATCTTGGTGTGGTTTTCTCTAAAAAAACTTGAAAGTATTCTAACTTGTGCGAGTAGTCTTACAACCGGGAAAGGAAAATCCCCTAAAAGGTATCCCTCCGTCATGAAAGATATGTGAATGTCTTTGTAGTGAGAGTATAGCTTAGATTTATCCATTCTTGTAAGGTCGTTTTGTATAGATTGGTCTGCCGCTGTTTTTAAGAGCCCTGTAATCGCGCTCCTCAGCGTTTCAGGGTCATCACAGGAAACAAGTGCAGGGGATCCATTATCGTTAAGCAGATTAGTGAGCTTTTTAATGAAACCGATGGGTGTGCCCGAAGCATTAGAGAGTTCCCGTGTTCTATTAAAACATATACGTGGCAATCTGTCACTGCTCATATTCAACACCCGCAGCCAATACTTCAGGGTTAATTTTAAGGCTGTTACACTCAATGAGATACGACCGGTTTCTAATCTGATTAGGTAACCTGGAGTGTATCTGGGCAGATTCAGGAACCTACGGATAAATATGTCTTGTATATTGTCCAGTAAGTCTTTATGCTCTGTTGCCCATAATGGAGCGGCATACATCAGGACAGCTCTCACTATTGTATCAAAGAGTTTGATTGATAAATTTATTGACTTTGCTTTTGATTTTATTAATATTGGGTGTGTGGCGTTAATTGCTGTAAGTGCTTTTCCTTTAAAGTAATTTGCCGGGTGAGTAGTTGTTATTGTTGGTGTCAGAGGAAATCCCAAGTATGTATATCTTGAAGTTATTGCTATGGGTTTATCATTCCAGAACCATCTATCCTTATTTGAGGGTTTACCTCCATTACGGAACACCATAATCTTTGACTTGGACTCATTTAGTGTCATTAAGTTCTCATCGAGATATTCTTTCAGTATTTTGATCTTCTTTTGGAGGTTTATCCTGGACTCACCTATAATTGCTATGTCGTCGGCGTACAGCAATAAATGGATATCTCCAAATTCTGGCAAATTTACACTCGGCAGGTCTGAGTTATTATAAATTTCGATTAAGTCCGTGATAAATAATATAAATAGCAGTGGGGAAAGTGGTTCTCCCTGGAGGACTCCCGAGTTTATCTTAATACTTTCCGTAAATGATCCCTTCCATCTGATAGCTATAGTTGCTTGTTCGTAGTAACTTTTGATCGTACTTATGAATTGGTAACTTATGCCTAGGTTGTAAAGTTTTTTCCAAAGTAGTGAGTGGGGTACAGTATCAAATGCCTTCCTTAGATCGACAAAAAAGACATATAGTTTTCCCCTCTTTTTTCTTAATGATAGTTGGATTAAAGTAGTTAGTGTAAATATGTGGTCAATACATGATCTTTCTTTTCTAAATCCCGCTTGGTTTTCGGGTATAACCCTTCTTCCTTCGACCCATTCCTCCAGTCGTGATCTTAGGATTGATGTGAAAAGCTTTGATACATTGCTAATCAGTGCAATACCTCGGTAGTTGGAGGGGCTGTTCTTATAACCATTTTTAAAGATTGGGTGTATAGTGGAATTAGTCCAAATTGCTGGGTATTTTCCAGTCGTCATAACACTATTGTAGAGTTGTTTCAACAGCAGTATGTACGAATCAGGGAGTGTTTTTAATACTTCATTGGGGATGCCATCGGGCCCGCATGCCTTGTTACTCCTCAAACCAGCTATCTCCTTGTATATGTCTGCATTGGTTATCTCTGAGTCCAATATAGGATCGTTCTGAGAAATCACATTATGTAAATTACAAATTCTCAAATTTTTCTCTGTAGTCATTAGTTCGCGGTAAAAGTTCAGCCAGTCCTGTATAGATATTTCTCCTTGGATTATAGATGTGCTTTTGTAGAGCGCAATAGTTTTCCAGAAGGTCTTTGAGTCTTTAGCATTTCTGAGTATTTCCTGTTTTTCATTATCAAAGCCTTTCCTTTTTAGATCCAATAAAGCGAGATATTTCTTTCTGGAAGAAGCATAACATTCTCTGTCTTCCAATCTATTTGTTTTACGATATTTCTTCAGACTTTCTTTTGCCAGTTTTTTCATATCATAGCAGTCCTTATCGAACCACGGCTTAGATTTCCTGGGGCCGCCCTTAATTGAGTAGGTTATTTTTGCAGATGACATTGCTTCCAAAATTCGCTGATTGAAAGTGTATACAAGGTCATCGGAGGCTGGTATGTTTTTTTCCCGCAATTCTTCCAGTTTCATTTTAAACATTGCGAGTCCATCGGCTGACCATCTATATCTCGTAATATTATAATCTTCCCGTTTGGTTTTTTTCTCATTGAAGTTTTGGCCTTTTATCGTTAAAACCAAAGGATGGTGGTCTGAGTACAGTTGGTCATCGACTTTGAAGTCCAGTAAAATTTGTAGTGAACCCTGTGAGAGTATGCAATAGTCAATAGTTGAAGAGCCTCTTTCGGATATGTATGTAAAATCTCCATCTTTATCACCTCTAGATCTTCCATTAACTATTGTCAAAGAATTATCTTCCAGGAAATCAAGAAGTTTATTAGACAGAGATGATATTATATGATCTTTAGCCCTTCTTTCCGATGTTAGGGGGAGCTGGAAATTAAGTGGATTGTGTAGTCCTCCCAACTTCCCAGTTCTGATGTTTAAATCTCCAAGTAAAATAATTTCTTTTCCATCTGCTATTTGCTTTTGAATGTATGTAAACAGCTTATCTAAGTTATGCAGCTGTATTTGGTTTGGAGGAAGGTATACAAATATTAAACAGATAACATGTTGGGGGGCTCTTGTGTTTGTTGATAAGAAAATAGATAACCAAGTGCCATCCTTTTCAGAACTCTCTACTCTATATTTCCCGCCTTCCCTAAAACCGACAATTATACCCCCTGACCCTCTTCCCCTTCCAGATTCTTTGGTGGCAGGTAATTCGATAATTTGATAATCTTTTAGTGTTATGTTAGTCCTGTTCAGGCACCATGTTTCAAGTAGAGCAAAAATTTCGTAGTTCTTTATGTGCTCGAGGAGTGGAAATATCGAAAGAATCCTATAGAAACCATTTATATTCCAACATATTATCTTTTCGGCGATGTCTCGCGAATTTTCAGAAAAATTTGCATTGTCATCGTCTTGAGAATCATATTTACATGTATTTATGTCGTAGTAACTTTCCGTTATTTGATTATGGGGCGGAGAATTAATTTGTGATTTTGATGTCGTATTTCTTCTATTTACACAATTGTTTCTACAAGGTTTTTGCTATATAGCAACTCCTGTGCTATCAACAACTTGGCCATTCATCACTTTACAGACTTTATCATTTACCAAAAGCTTGTTATCTCTCAACTTCGATTTTATTCCCCTTTCACCCAATTCTTTCCTTTTTGCAATTAGGATGCGCCGTTGCTCTCTAACATTTTTACTATAATCTTTACTTATCGAAATTTTAGTATCTCTGAGTTTGTAGGCATTTTTAAATATTTTTGCTCTATCAGCATAATCAGGCACCACAACAAGAACTGGTGCATTGGATCCGCGTGAAAGTCGGTGACATTTTGTTATTTTTAAATCATCTCCGATTTCCATTTTATCTCTAATTATGTTTTGAATCTTTAAGTTGCAATCTGCCTGATTTTCGACACCCTCCCTCTCAATACCATAGAACACTAGATTGGGCTCACGCAGTCTCGTCTCAAAAAATTCGACTCTAGCCTCCAGTTCATTTACCTTTAACGAATTACATGAAGCCAGTTTTTCGGTAGCCTGTTGAGACTCTATACATTTGGTTAGCTTCTCCTCTATATTGCAGAATCGCTTATCCCAATCGTCCATTCGAGTCTCTATTTTGGTAAGTCTGATGTCAATTCTCTCTCCTAGACTCTTTTATTTCCGTCGCCATGTTCAAGATTAGCATTTTTAGCTCGCCATCTATTGATTCTCTCTCTCCTGAGTGTACTGACGCAGTCAAAGTAGTTTGCTTTTTGGTTGGGGGGCCTGGGTTTTGTTCAATGCCTGAGATAAATAATAGAGCCAGAATGATACATAGCAGTCTTTTTTGGTTACCAGATATATTCCCAGATGGTAAGTTTATATTTAGGCCACATTGTCTATCATTATCCCTTCGTACTGAGTTTTTTGCATAGTGCGTTACCTTGAGTAAATTTGCATATTTATTGTTGCATAACACGAGTACTAAGAGTGACAGTATTATCCCTTTCATAGTATAAGGCAAATATACACTGAAATATTAGTAATATAAACTATATTTACCGGAGCGGTGCTGCACGTGTTGTTTATTGTCCGGCCACCTAGCGGCGAATCCCGAATATTCAAATACAATTGTAGACTTTTTTTGTTTTACACAATTAAGCCTGAACGGTATTGCAGCTTATAGTAAAAACTTAAAACTCTTCCGGTGTACAGCTTATGAAGAAACGTATCATTAAATGGAAGATAGGTATCTTTTATTTGTAAACGTTACGAGCTTTCGGGCAAACGCCCTTCTACAGGTTTGACAGAAAATTAAGGCGAGAGACCGACCTATATACAAGGGATGATTTACATAATAAACAATTTTTATAACTTAGCAGTAAGAATTTTTAATTTTTAATAAGTAACTATTGTATTGATATGGTAATAAGATGTTGTATACTAGATTTTTAACTATGTAAAAAAGGAATAGATTAACTTGAAACAAAGATATCATAAATTTCAGGAATTTCTATTTTTCTATTTATGCTTTTAAGTTTGGTGGATACTATGGATTCTAACATTAATCTCTGGTGTAGGTTGGGTATGTTACGGTAATGGATAGTGGGGTGGTTGGTATTAAAAGAGTGGCCAGTGGATGCAACATGCTGATAGATGAGGGAACGTGGGTCGTTGTTATTAATGTTGCGGGTGTGTTCTGACATTCTAATGGCGACGGTTCTACCTAACGTAACATACCCAACCTACACCAGAGATTAATGTTAGAATCCATAGTATCCACCAAACTTAAAAGCATAAATAGAAAAATAGAAATTCCTGAAATTTATGATATCTTTGTTTCAAGTTAATCTATTCCTTTTTTACATAGTTAAAAATCTAGTATACAACATCTTATTACCATATCAATACAATAGTTACTTATTAAAAATTAAAAATTTTTACTGCTAAGTTATAAAAATTGTTTATTATGTAAATCATCCCTTGTATATAGGTCGGTCTCTCGCCTTAATTTCTGTCAAACCTGTAGAAGGGCGTTTGCCCGAAAGCTCGTAACGTTTACAAATAAAAGATACCTATCTTCCATTTAATGATACGTTTCTTCATAAATTGCAGCTTATGTTTTTTTAAGGAGAATCTGATCAGTCCAAATGAGTTGTCAATTATCTTGAGACTAATCTCTTAGGTCTAACGACCTAACAACAAGATTTCTGATTAACCGATATTTCTTTCTAATTCATTGCAAAAATGGTGTTTTAATATGTGATGCTAAAAAAAGATAATAAATGATAACTAACCTAAAAACAAGCAGATTTCTAATTAACAGATATTTATTTCTAACTAATTGCAACAAATAATGTGTTAATATAAGGAGAGATACTCAAAAAGATGATAAATGATAACTAACACCTCTCTAACCGTTAATTGATGAAGGTTTAAATTAATGAAGGATTTTTTACTGCTATACTTATACAAGTTCCTGTTGTTTTGGAGAATTCAGTCAATCGTTCTTAAAATGAAAATAGAGATAGGAGTTATATAACTCATTGACAAAACTTAAGGAAGTATGGAGGGTCGGTGGAAGGATTGTCTAAACCGTTGGTTTTAGACCGCTACGACTTGGGTTCGATTCCCGCATTGGACACTTTTTTTCTGATTAAAAAAAAAATGCTCCAATAGCCCCCGATTCTTGCAAAAGTTCAACACGGGGCTCTGGCACATTTGTAAGTGCAAAGTCGAACTGCTTTTCACATGTGTAGACAAGTGGTGAACTTACAGTAAAAGCATTCGCCTACCTCTACCCACCATGATTATCATGGCCTGTACCACGTGTACTATGGATAAGCAAAAAAAAAAAAAAAAACACTTAAGGAAGTGAAAGTCTTTGTTTTCGCCTGTCGTCTGTTTATTGAGGTGGAGAGAGAAAAATTTGTTCACACTTGGTTATTTCGTGTTTCTTCAATAAAGGTCACTGTAATATCTTTCAGAGTTATTGTCTTAATCCCGATATATATGCTAAAAGGTACAACTTCTCTAAGTTTTGTCCATGAGTGTATATGACAAGTTGGTATTGAAAGAGGAATTTCTTAACATTGATTTCAAAAATATTTGGTTAAACGAGCGATTTTAAAAGGTTTCGATCAGATCTACTCTCAAAATGAAATTGAGATATGCAAATATGATTTAAATAAAAATAATCATTGCTCGCTCTTTATGGCACAAGACCTAATCATTGAAAAAGGCTTTTCACATTATCATCAAAATTATTATCATTATCACAGACTAACCTTACCAAATTTTGTTCAGCATTAAAAATATTTTTCACTATGACCATTTAGCCCGGTCTAAACCATTGGTTTTCGACCGCTACGACCCGGGTTCGATTCCCGCATTGGGCACTTTTTAATGTTTAAAAAAAATGCTTCAATGGCCCCCGATTCTTGCAAAAGTCCAACCCCACCAGCGAGTGCAAGTAACCAAACGGGTCTCTGGCACATTTGTAAATGCAAAGTCGAACTGCTTTTCACATATGTAGACATGTGGTGCACTTACAGTAAAAGCAGTCGCCTACTTCTACCCACCATGTTTATCATGGCCTGTACCACGTGTACTAGGGATAAGCAAAAAAAAAAAAACGTTTAGCCCACGAGCGTCCCAGGAATTTCCTTGCCTTTCTATCTGGGTGTGGTCAAGCCGTCCTACGCTCCAATAAGACTCCCTATCTCTCTTTGGCGCCCGTACCCATCACCAAGTTATCTTAAATCCATCAACGAATTAGATTCCTCAGAGGCATGAGATGTAAGCGAGGAACCTCGTGAAGACGTTCTTGTTTCAAAATAACTTTATTAACATCTTTCAGAATCACTATTAATATCACGAATAGATATACACAACAAATATACTACTTCAAGAAGCACCACAAAGAATTTTGTTCAAGACGATAACCATCTAGTTAAATTTATCACTAAAAAAACCAACAATTTATAAAATTTGGTTTTGATTTTTAGAGCCTTTTTCAAGATCCAAACCAAGATTGTCTCTCTTAATACTTGTAGTATAGGATGGATGGTTTATTCATAGGATTAACCTTCAAATGCATTGACACAATGCTAAATACATCGAAATACTGTGGCCCACATTTTTGCACATCGGAGAAACAAATTCGCCTCCAGAATCTCCAGCCAATATCTATTCCGATAGAGTTAATGACAGCGCAACAACACCATGAATCAAGAATGGTATCGACAGGAGTTTAGAACATAAGCTGCCGATTTCACAATAGCGTTAAAGAGAATCGATTTTGCCAAGGTATAGGAAAACTGATTGAAAAGCCATTAATACCGAAGTTTCTCGGGACTGCTTGATGTATAATCCTTCTAATTGCCTTGGAATGAATCATCCTTCTTAAATCTGTTTCCGATCCTGGTTAATGGCTTGGAGACTGAAGGAAATGATTAAACTGCTTGGAAGTCGGAGGTTTAAACAAAGGAACGTGCTGGATCTTTTTAGGCTTTTGTTCTTATTTGTGACAGAATGTTGAACTGGATGTCACCTAATAACAAACATACAATATAGAAAATTTGTTCTTCTATTTCTGGATGGTGAAATGCCTAGATCGAAGTCTGTTTGCTTATTTTCGCACTGAATGGAAAGTGGGCTACCTAAGCCGAAAGTTGAACGCCTGTAACCGAGATTACCCACTTCAACATTACCGATCCCTGAGTCCGTGACTTAATGCTATCTCAATTAAACAATTAAAATAATTTTATTGGCATATTGTCAATACATGCAAAATTTCAGTCTTTACTATTTTTTAAAAAGTATAATTAGATATTTATATAACTATGTACAATGAATATGTAAATGCCGCCTTTGCCAACGCTGCAGAGTTTGGTGGAGATTCGCCAGCGAGTCTTCAGCGACACCACGAATTTCGAAATCAACGAAGAAAACGTGGATTGCATGATTCGCCGCTGAGAATATGGTGATGGCGTGGTCCTCGAGATCAATTGGAAAGATGCTCGCTCAACCA
Organism: Cordylochernes scorpioides; assembly: GCA_030710605.1. Taxonomy (NCBI): domain Eukaryota; kingdom Metazoa; phylum Arthropoda; class Arachnida; order Pseudoscorpiones; family Chernetidae; genus Cordylochernes; species Cordylochernes scorpioides. The sequence goes on from CP092870.1 coordinate 15,224,694, forward strand.
TCGTGCTACCTATGGTTTGTCCCTGCACTCGCCTTGAATGTCAGGCATCTGTGAAATTGACCAAAGAATCGGATAGTTGGCGATTTTCGCTCCAGGAATCCGGGAATTACCTCTACTTATCTCTTGGCCATATAGCCGAGGAGTTTCCTTGCCTTTCTGTCTAGGTTTGGTCGAATCATCCTTGGCTCCAATAAGACTCCCCTACCTTCGTTGGCCGCCGTACCCATGACCAGGTTATCCTAAATCTATCAACGAATTAGATTGCTCAGAGGCATGAGATGTATGCGAGGAACCTCGTGAAGGCGTTCTGGTTCCAAAATCACTTTATTAGGTACCGCTCAACAAGAACAACCTAGTTTATGATATTTACAACAATGAATAATATGTGAAGGTTATTAAAATATTAAAACAAAGTGTCCAATGCGACATTAGATCTGTTCATGGCTGTCGGGAATCTAACCACTCGTCGACAGACTTCTTCGTGAAGGCGTAGATGCTGGTACTGTATACATCCTTTAGGTTTTCATGCCTCGACATGACGTTACTAATTGCCCACATATAGAGCGAATATAGACGTTCCCATATAGAGTTAAGATCCAAGAGTTTCAGAGCCTAACGGCTTTACTTTGTTTATACCAACACGGAGACACCCTTTCCCAGTCCCTCATACCCAAGAATATTGGAAGTCGGCATACTACTCACTGGAACTACCGACGGCTTAAGAGCCGGTGTATCTTTCTCTCGTGGACAAAACTTGAGAAAGTTGTACCTTTTAGCATGCATATCAGGATTCAGACAATAACTCTGAAAGATATTACAGTGACCTTTATTGAAGACACACTAGATAACCAAGTGGACAAAACTTAAGGAAGTTGTACCTTTTAGCATGTATATCGGTATTCAGACAATAACTCTGAAAGATATTTGATACACAGCTACTTTTATTGAAGATACACTAAATAACCAAGTTTGAACAAAATTGTCTCAGTTAATTTGAAAAAATAGACGACTGGCGAAATAAAAGTATGAAACATCTTCATGTTTGTCCATAAGTGTAATTACTTATAATAGTTTCTTATTTTCATTCCAGTCGAAGAGCAGAAATTCCCGAAAGCTCGTATACATTTAAACCAAGTGTGAGAACAAAATTGCCTTTGTCTAATTCCAAAAAATAGACGAACTGTGACATAAAAGACTTTCAACTTAAGTTTTGTCCATTGAGTCCATGAGTGTCTATTTTCTTTATTATAGTGATCTAACATTTGATATTTTAAATATTTAATGTTATATCTAATGATGCTGACATTTTGTTATGTTTGAATATGCTTGGAATGCTCCCTCACATGTACGACCAGCTCTAGTTGAATAATAAGTACCAAATATCATTAATAGACCTATAAAGAGATAAAGTTGAGAACTGCATTAAAAAATAGACGGAAATTTAAATTTTATGTGATAAAAATTTGGAATTATAAGTTAAACTATAAATGGGGGGGAGGTATTGAGTTGAATCCATGCATCAAGTGGACCTGTCAGAAAAATGAGATTTATTGATGATGTTTTCCTCTGGGTTAAAATTGATGAGAGTCAAGTTTTACTGCTTAGCATTATTTTACAATCATTTTCAATATATAGAGAGGTGATCTCAAGAAATATTTGATATTTATATAACTAGTGAGTGTGATATTTTATTTAAGATCTTTCAAATTAAATTCTTGAATAAATTTGTGTCCATGTTCATAGTCTGCTTCTTCTTTCTTATCTTGGTAGAAGTAGGCGACTGATTTTACTGTAAGTTCGCCACATGTCTACACATGTGAAAAGAAGTTCGACTTTTGTACTTACAATTACAGTTAAACCTGTCTATAGCGCCCCCTCTAAATAGCACCTTCCTCTCTATAACGCCCGATTTTAAATACGTAGTACGATGCGATTTACATTAAAAGTGACCTATCTATAGCACCACCTCTCTATAACACCCACATTTTAGTGAGTCCCAAGAGGGGGCGACAGGTTTAACTGTATATGAAAAGGGAAAAATAAAATTCAGGTAAAAAGTTTCTTTTAATTTAGGTTTGGCAAGCTTTCGAGTATTTTGTATACTCTTCAACAGGTAAATACTTGTATTAATAAAAGTAAAAAATAAAATTAAAAGAATATTTTACCTGAATTCTATTTTTCCATTTTCAAATAATTTCTGGGTCACTATTGCTCATACTTACAAGTATGCCAGAGTCCCGTTTGTTCAATCGTACTCACTGGTGGGGTTAGACTTTTGCACGAATCGAGGATATTAGAGTAAGTTTTTTTTTTAGAAAAAAATTACCCAATTTTTGAGATTCGATCCCGGGTCCTGGCTGTTGAAAACCGAAGGTTTATATCAATCTTTCCACCGATCCCGTCATAGTTTGCTTGAATACATTAACCAAGAATTCTTCTAAAGACTTCCACGTATATAAGTAGAATATCTTATTACAATAGAAGGATTAAGGTAGCCTTTCCCGTCAAAATAGACGTCAAAACTAGATGCCATCTATTGACCGTCGTCGTAACTAGCGGACTCGGGTCGGTGACAAAGCCAGGTCTGGTGTTGTGGCTTTGTCACCGATCCGAGGCCGCTAGTTGCGACGACGGTCAATAGATGGCGTCTAGTTTTGACGTTTATTTTGACGGGAGAGACGAACTTTGTCTCTTTAGATCAATATCCTCCCGGAAAATTTTCCATCAATAGAAGGATTGTTAATTTTATTATACTGGTGAAACTGTAATATCGTTCAGAGTTATTGTCTGAATCCCTATATAAATGCTAAAATGTACAACTTCCTTGAGTTTTATCTCTTCTCACACACCGTGGGTGCAAATTGATTTATATTTAAAGGTTATTGAAGGGAACTAATTTTTAGTATATATCTCACAGAATATTTGATCGGTAGCTCTTCATGTTAATTTTTTTTTACCTAAAAGTTTTTATTTTTACAAAAATAAAATCTATCTTTTCCCAGTACCTGTTGAATTATTCCCGTTTTATTTACACTTCGTATCTAATCAACACCTGTCTTTCTTTTATCTTCCCTGGCCTGGGGAATTTAACCTTTTTTGAACCACCTTGGTGGCGAGCAGTACCTTGGTACTTTGCTATAGTGTATTGTGGTTTGTCTGCTTGCTACATTCATTTTTGGGCTCGAAATACACTTTGGTTAGTGTAGACCGTAAAACCATATTCTCTCTCATCATGTTGAAGGATGGGGGGTCGGTGGAAGGCTGGTTAAACCGTTTGGTTTTCGACCGCTACGACCCGGGTTCGATTCCCGTATTGGACACTTTTTTCTGTTAAAAAAAAATGCTCCAATGGCCCCCGATTCTTGCAAAATTCCAACCCCACCAGCGAGTGCAAATAACCAAACGGGGCTCTGGCACATTTGTAAGTGCAAAGTCGAACTGCTTTTCACATGTGTAGACATGTGGTGCGCTTACAGTAAAAAGCAGTCGCTAACTACCCACCATGATTAGCATGGCCTGTACCACGTGTACTAGGAATAAGCAAAAAAAATGTGTGTGTGTGTGTGAAGGATAATAGAGTTAGCTATAGAATATTTTGAATCCATTGGGTCATTTTATTTAAGCCACTATCAGGTAGTTAGCATCTGCGCTTCACAAACCTGGGTTATAAATATGAATATTTTTCTTAATATAAAATGTTATAGGACAATATACCGCTCCATTCCTATACAAGAAAAGAAAAACATTAAAACACGAATTTTCTTTTATAAATAAAACAAACTTCTACTGTCCTTACTGCGATGAAAAATATTGTGAGAACACACACAGTATTGCCCAATGATTGATTTATGCCTAACTGGCTTTGTCCTTATTGTTTGCGGAAGAGCATTGTTCAAAGCAAATATTTATATGTAATTCTAATGTCCTAAAAGCTTATGTCCATAGTTTTCTTGAATCCCATTTCTAAGATTCCCACCCTTCAGTGTAGCATATATAAGCAGAATTGTACAATACATTATTAGAGTTCTAAAGGAAGCGGTCTGGTAGATTAAATTGGCGAAATCGCTGTAAAGGTTCACCACTGATGAGCCAAGTCTTCCAAATATTTTTCATCGCAGTAAGGACAGTAGAAGTTTGTTTATATTTATAAAAGAAACTATCGTGCTTTAATGTTTTCTTATAAAATTTTATAATTTATATTGAAGTAAATGTGTATTGTACAAGATATTTTTTTGCTTGATAATATATATTTAAAATATATATTATCAACAAAATCAAGGGTTACAGTAGAACCTCCCTGTAAAGAACACCTAATTACAGAGACAAAGTGTCCTTTAGAGAGAGGTGTCCTCTTACCGGAGAGTTTCTAAATTGTAAAAATGGTAATTTTGCAAATGAAAACTGTCCTTTATAGAGAGGTGTCCTTTTACTGGAGAGTTGCTAAATTGTAAAAATGGGAATTTTGTAATTGAAAACTGTCCTTTGTAGAGAGGTATCCGCTAAATGGAGGTTCTACTGTATATCAATATGTATAAATTATATAAAACAGATTAAAATCATTATCAAATCCAAGCTATATATTTGAAGTATATTCAAACCAAGCTGTCCCAACCCGAGGTATCACCAAGAGCTGTCTCTTCCAATGATTTCAATATTTAAAATAGAGATCAATCCACTTCTATCTCTTCTATTCAAATCACTTCCATCTGAAGATTAAATTCGAACAAAATGTATCTTTTGAATTTGGCTAAAGTGGTGAATAAAATTAAGAGAACTCAGAAAAAGGGAAAATGGAATAGCGCTTTTATATCTTCCAATGTATACCTGATATATAGTCTTTAATAAAATCCATCTTTGGATATTACAATACGTTTCTAAATTGGCGAGGCGATTATATATACATTCTGTAGTAAACACAAGGTAATAAGACCAAATAAATAAATAAATAGTGTGTGACGTTTCGGCAACAGCGTTGTTACCGAAACGTCACACACTATTTATTTATTTGTATTTGGTCTTATCACCTTGTGTTTATAATCTATAATCCAAATTGTGCTTTATCATATTCTGTAGTAATGTAGATTGTTATCCTGTTGGATGACTATAGTGTGGCATGTTGGTTGCAGTCGTGGTGGCCACAATATTCAGAGTGGGTTAAGGCGTGGGATTGGGATTACACAAAAGGACGAGACATGTTGGATGTCACCATATATATATTAAAAATAAAGAAGGCATCTCCTGACCACGAGCACATGTGCTTTATATATATGAAAAAACAATATAAAAAATAAATAAATAAAAAGGTCAGGTGTTGATATTAAAAATAATGAAGGTATATCCTGACCAAAAGCATATGTGCTTTTTAGATGGCAGATCGCCATCTAGTGGAACAGAAATCAACTAAACGTTGATTTAACCTGTTCCCTGATATTTGGTCAACCCATTTTCTTGATAAATCAAGAAAAGCCATCCACGAACGCGTTTCGCGCTGTTGACGCTCGTCAGCGTGGAGCAGGCTGTTCCACTGCGACCAAAAATATTTTTGGTCCGAGAGGCTTCTTGAGAAACCAAGAAATGGATATTTAAAGCCAAACTTGTGTAAATACGCTTAACACAACAACAACAATAGCCTTTATTGGACACACGTGCCATACAGGATTCTCCCGGTAGGGCAAAATAAATAAATAACAGATTAGCATCATAGTTATATACAAATATTGGGTATTGACCTCGACCAATTATCGAGTTGGATCCGGTGTCTGTGCTAAACATTTTGATTGGGCTGATTTCCAGTATTTATAAAAAGCAAATGCAAAGGGTCTGGATTTTACGACTTTTGCCATTAAAACATAAGGCGAATTGCTATTATAGCCGGTCTCTTGACGAAGAATTTCTCTTTCTTCTTCCATTGCCCTGCAGTAGAACATGTAGTGTGGAAAATCGAGACTAAATTCACCGTTGCATAAGGTGCATTTTATGGTCCTAGTTTTCAATAGTGAAACATGATAAATTCTCTGTACTACAAAAAGGCTTCTTACTTGTGCAATGATTCTCTTTAAGGTTAGGGGGATATTGTCATTCAGATAGCGTTCCATTGTAGGTGATGAATGAAAGTATTTATAGTGAGAGTAGAGTACTGATTTTCTTATTCTTACATAATCCATCTGCAAAGACTGATCGGTTGCTGTTCTAATAATTAGGGGGATGTATCTTTGTAGAATATTGAAGTCTGTACATCCAACAAGCCATGAGAAACCGGTGGTATTGAGTAGCGTTGTTATACTTTTTACCAGTCCGATATTCTGTTTTGAAGAAATTGAAATGTCCCACAAATGTGCTAAACAAATTGAAGGTAGCCTGCCTCCGTCCATTTTCAGAATTCTAGTCCAGAATTTTAAAGTTATTTTTTTCACTGTGATATCAAGAGAGTTTCTTCCTGTTTCGGCCCTCAAAATATAGCCCGGAGTATAGCTTGGAAGGCACAGAAAACGTCTGAGAAAGGTATCCTGGATTCTATCTAAGTTTAAGGCTTGATCATGTGCCCAGATTGGAGCCGCATAGAGTAGGACTGTCAAGATCATAGAATCCAACAATCTCATACTTGCATGGAAGGATTTAAGCTTGGACCTCAGAATAATCTCCCCCACAGCACCCATCGCGGCCATGGTCCTGCCTCTATAATTTAAGGCAACTTGAGTGAAAGAAATAGAAGGGGTGAGCGGGTAGCCCAGGTACGTATATTTTGATGTAGCACTTAAAGGACTTTGACCCAATACCATCTTTCTGAAAGCGCCACCTTTCCTCCATTACGGAAAACCATTATTCTTGACTTGTTTTCGTTCAGAGTTAGTAAGTTAGTTTCTAGATAGGTTTTCAGTATATTGATTTTCAATTGAAGGTTTATTTTAGAATCACCGATCAAAACGATATCGTCGGCATATAGGAGGAGGTGTATGTTTCCGAAATTGGGTAAGTATCTTCCTGACAACCCCGAGTCATCAAATATTTAAATCAAATCATTAATAAAGAGTAGGAATAGGCATGGGGATAGTGGGTCACCTTGGAGCACCCCCGAACGAATTTCAATGAATTCGATGATAGAATTGTTCCAACGAACCGCAGCGGTCATGTCTTCATAATAACATTTAATTAGGTTGACAAATAAATACGCTTAACACATGAAAAACAAATAGAAAAAAATACATATATGTAATTTCAATCACATATGAAAAGTAAGAGAAGAATAAGACACTGATACTAACTCTAACAAGCGTTGTGGTTAGATAGAAGTGGTACTTCAGGATCTCCGTGTTGAAGAGCACGTTAGCCTGAAAAAGCTCGAGAAATAAAAGAATTACGAAAATAAACCAAGACCTAGATTCCTTATTGATTTATTTAATTGTTATTTAATGTTTTAACTTGATATATATAGATGGTGCGTTATTCCTTTGTAATAGTTGTATTACAGTATAAACTCCCTTTAGCAGACACCCCGCTAGCAGACACCTCTCCACGAAGGACAGTTTTCATTTACAAAATTACCATTTTTACTATTTAGCAATTCTCTGGTAAGAGGACACCTCTACCTAAAGGACACTTTGGCTCTACAATTAGGTGTTGTCCTTTACAGGTAGGTTCTACTGTATATCTAAAATAAAATAATGCATACTTTTCACTTTTGCATGTGGGGGGTCGGTGGAAGGCTGGTTAAACCGTTTGGTTTTCGACCGCTACGACCCGGGTTCGATTCCCGCATTGGGCACTTTTTTCTGTTTAAAAAAAAAATGCTCCAATGGCCCCCGATTCTTGCAAAAGTCCAACCCCACCAGCGAGTGCAAGTAACCAAACGGGGCTCTGGCACATTTGAAAGTGCAAAGTCGAACTGCTTTTCACATGTGTAGACATGTGGTGCGCTTACAGTAAAAGCAGTCGCTAACTACCCACCATGATTATCATAGCCTGTACCACGTGTACTAGGGATAATAACTTTTGCATGTACAGTTAAACCTGTCTATAGAGCCCCCTCTAAATAGTGCCTCCCTCTCTCTAGTTCCAGATTTTAAATACGTAGTACGATGCCATTTACATTAAAAGTGACCTGTCAATAGCACCTTATTTTGGTGAGTTCAAGAGGGGGCGCTATAGACAAGTTTAACTGTATTGTCGAAAAAATTATGTTAATTACTAAAAAAATTGTCTTCATGCAAATATTTGCTTTATGAAAATCTGTGAATAAGCTGAACAAATATTGAATCCATAAGGCATAATTTGGATTTTAGATTTTAAACACAAGGTAATAAGACCAAATACAAATAAAATGTGTGATGTTTTGTAACAGCGTTGTTACCATCTTCAGACAAAAGTGCTGAGACAAAAGTTCTGTTCAGTTACTTGTACTCATTGGTGGGGTTTGGACTTTTGCAAGAATTCATGGATCATTGAAGCAATTTTGTATTGAGAAAAAAGTATCCAATGCGGGTTGGATCCTGGGTCGTGGCTATAGGAAATCGATGGTTTAAACCTCTCGTCCACGGATCCCCCCAATGTAACATGATTTACTTAAATACCATCAACCCCAATCACACTCTATCTCTGAATATTAAAACTTTTTTAACACTACTTTTCTTTTTAAATATATATATACAGTAAAACCTCCATGAGAGGACACTCACGCTAGAGGAAACCTCTCTACAAAGGACAGTTTTCATTACCAATACAGTAGAACCTCCATGAGAGGACACTTGCTAGAAGACACCACTCTACAAAGAACAGTTTACGTCACCACTACAGTAGAACCTCCATGAGAGGACACTCACGCTAGAGGACATCTCTTTACAAAGGACAGTTTTCATTACCAATACAGTAGAAACTCCGTGAGAGGACACTTTCTAGGAGACACCTCTCTACAAAGTACAGTTTTCATTTTCAAAATTACCATTTTACTATTTAACAACTCTCCGGTAAGAGGACATCTCTCCCTAAAGGACACTTTGGCTCTGCAACTTTGTGTCCTTTACAGGGAGGTAGTTCTACTGTTTTATATTTATAAATTCAATTGCCATTTATCAATCAAATTTGTAACAATTAAATATATATACTGGCAATGTGTTTCTTTTTAATAATACCATCTAATTTTATCTCTACAGACCTCACTACAATGGTAAACTGATGAGCCAAGCCCTCTCATTCAATAACTTTAATTATTGCAGTATAGTCTGTAGAGATGAGATATTTGATGATATTATCAAAAAGAAACACATTGCCATTAAACACAAGGTAATAAGGCCAAATCCAAATAATAGTGTTTCACATACTATTTATTTATTTTGGATTTGCTCTCATTACCTTATGTTTATAATCTATAATCCAAATTCTGGCCTTATAACATTGCCAATAAATTCAATTGTTACAAATTTTATATATACAGTAGAACCTCCATGAGAGGACACTCACGCTAGAAAGCACCTCTCTACAAAAGACAGTTTTATTGTAAAAATTACCATTTTTAATAATTAGCAACTCTCTGGTGAGAGGACACTTCTATCTAAAGGACACTTTTGTTCTGCAACTTGGTGTCCTTTACAGGGAGGTGTATATTATTTACAACTATTTCTATAGCCCTTATACTGCAATAAATATAAATTGAAAGAGGGAGGGCATGGCTCATCAATGAAGAAAAAAACCCTGAACACCTTCTAATAAACTGTCTGTTAACTTCTGATCTAAGGGAAGAAAACCAACTTTACCTGACAAATACAAAACAAGTTGTTTACACAATAAAGACCAATACATCAAGTTTAATAGATTCTGCAGGCTGTATATTTTAAGGCGAAAGTATTGACTGTTGACCACTGGCTCGTTCTGATGTAATCATTGGATGTGATTAATTTACTTAGTCTGCACGTTGTTCTAAGCCCTCGTCCCTTTTAGGGTGAGGGTGCTTTCATCAGACCAAGACCAAACTCCGATAGTCGTGGTGACTCTGAATAACACTACACGTTGTTCTAACTGTTGTAAATGGCAACTTTGTGTACATATTTCAAGCTACTATTTCTAATTACTATATACAAAATATGATATTGAATGTGTAATTTGCATGCTTCCCAATGTTTAATTATGTAAATTTCACGATGATTTGATTTGCATATAATATCAGATTTACACGCAATTATCCTAATTGTGGATATGGGTGTCTTTGCAACTGTTTTATAATTTTATAAATAAATAAATGGCTCATCAATGGGGAACCCTCTTTTGCCATTTTAATCTCCAGACCGCTCTACTATTGTACTAGACTTTTTTTTTTGCTTATCCCTAGTACACGTGGTACAGGCCATGATAATCATGGTGGGTAAAACTACAACCTCTGATACAATAAGTGTGCAGTTAAAACACTTCAGGTTATAACAACGTAAAAACTCAGTGTTGTGGTTATAACGGGATTCAATTGCATATTGATGGGAATGGTGCCTTTATTTTGAGATCAATTTCCCAAGAGCAAAGTTTATACGTTGTCAGTATTGTTTCCAATACATCAAGTTTAATAGATTCTGCAGGCTGTATATTTTAAGGCGAAAGTATTGACTGTTGACCACTGGCTCGTTCTGATGTAATCATTGGATGTGATTAATTTACTTAGTCTGCACGTTGTTCTAAGCCCTCGTCCCTTTTAGGGTGAGGGTGCTTTCATCAGACCAAGACCAAACTCCGATAGTCGTGGTGACTCTGAATAACACTACACGTTGTTCTAACTGTTGTAAATGGCAACTTTGTGTACATATTTCAAGCTACTATTTCTAATTACTATATACAAAATATGATATTGAATGTGTAATTTGCATGCTTCCCAATGTTTAATTATGTAAATTTCACGATGATTTGATTTGCATATAATATCAGATTTACACGCAATTATCCTAATTGTGGATATGGGTGTCTTTGCAACTGTTTTATAATTTTATAAATAAATAATGGCTCATCAATGGGGAACCCTCTTTTGCCATTTTAATCTCCAGACCGCTCTACTATTGTACTAGACTTTTTTTTTTGCTTATCCCTAGTACACGTGGTACAGGCCATGATAATCATGGTGGGTAAAACTACAACCTCTGATACAATAAGTGTGCAGTTAAAACACTTCAGGTTATAACAACGTAAAAACTCAGTGTTGTGGTTATAACGGGATTCAATTGCATATTGATGGGAATGGTGCCTTTATTTTGAGATCAATTTCCCAAGAGCAAAGTTTATACGTTGTCAGTATTGTTTCCATCCCACATAAAACACTTAGAAAAAACCTAACCTCTTGTTTGAGACTTTATAGTGAGTGATAGAACTGGCAATCTCAATCTTAATAAAGGAGGAAACATACAACTACCATGGATGCCCTTGAGCCTCATAATAAGCTTGTACATGGCAATGCCCCATATTTTAAAATAAATATCAACTCTTTGTTGATTTTTAACTTTATTCCAGGTTATTTGATCAACCCAATTTCCTGATAAATCAAAAAAAGACAACCAAGTATGCATTTCAGGCTATTAACCCTCATCAGGTGTTGATTTATCAAGAAAAGGGGTGAAATGGAATAAACTTGAAATCAACATTTTAGTTTATATTTATTCTTAAAGATTGCCATTTAAAAAGCTCATTGAGCAGGATCAGGGGACATTTCATTAATTTTAAATAACAAAAACCTTTTCTCCGCTTCTTTCTCTTTTCAAAGACTTCTATATTGGAAGAGTTTTTGTATTTAGATTTGAGGGGGTCCCCAGTTACATTTTATATCTCTGCCAATCTGGTGTTGGATGCCAAGAGGTGCGGCAGCGGAGGTTTCCTTCTGCTGTCCAGCAGTGGGGCTGGTTGACTTGGCCTTCAGCTCCGCCAGCTGTAGCTCCTCCAATGTTAAATCTGTCGCTGGATTTAAGAGTTGGGGGACTTACCTGGAGCTTGAGGTCATGCACCTGAGCGTGGGCCTCCACCAGCTCGACGTGGGTCTGTGTGCCACTCTTTATCTCGGCGACTAGCTTGGTCTGAATCACCTTCACCCGGCTCTGCCACGGCAACATATCATCAAACATAGTTCTCACAATTATTTGGTAGAATAATACAGTTAAACCTGTCTATAGCGCCTCCCTCTCTATAGTGACCGATTTTAAATACGTAGTACAATGTGATTTACATTAAAAGTGACCTGTCTATAGCACCCTATTTTGGTGAGTTCCAAGAGGGGGTGCTATAGACAGGTTTAACTGTAGTTGTTTTTGTCAAAATTATAATCTCTTCAGTGTAATATTATAAATAAAAGACAATTCGCAGAGGGAAGAGTTTCTTTTTTCAATTACGACAAGCTTTCGGGCGTTAACAGCCCTCCGACAGGTTTTTTTTATTCCTAGTACACGTGGGTACAGGCCATGATAATCATGGTGGGTAAAAGTAGGCGGCTGCTAAGTGCACCACATGTCTACACATGTAGAAAAGCAGTTCAACTCCGAGACAGATATAATTACAATATTAAATGGAGGGTCAGTGGAAGGCTGGTTAACCCGTTTGGTTTTCGACCACTATGACCCGGGTTTGATTCCCGCATTGGACACTTTTTTCTGTTTAAAAAAAAAAAAAATGCTCCAATGGCCCCCGATTCTTGCTTAAAGTCCAACCCCACCAGCGAGTGCAAGTAACCAAACGGGGCTCTGGCACATTTGTAAGTGCAAATTCGAACTGCTTTTCACATGTGTAGACATGTGGTGCGCTTACAGTAAAAAGCAGTCGCTAACTACCCACCATGATTATCATGGCCTGTACCACGTGTACTAGGGATAAGCAACAAAAAAAAAAACGATATTAAATATTGTAATTATATCTATGCCTAGAAGCTTGTATTGTCATGATAGAAAAAAGAAACTCTTCCCTCAGCAAATTGTCTTATTTATAATAGATTTTTTTTTTTTAAATTAAAATACACTCTAAAAAAGGGGGGAAATATATTTCAGTTATGGCAATTAAGCAGATTTATAAAAGTCAAAATAAAGGTGGCCGGGAACAATCATTGTATATTGAGGGAAGCCATGATAATCATGGTGGGTAGTTAGCAACTGCTTTTACTGTAAGCGCACCACATGTCTACACATGTGAAAAGCAGTTCGACTTTGCACTCGCTGGTGGGGTTGGACTTTTGCAAGAATCGGGGGCCATTAGAGCATTTTTTTTTTTTTTTTTTAAACAGAAAAAAGTGTCCAATGCGGGAATTGAACCCGGGTCGTAGTGGTCGAAAATCAAATGGTTTAACCAGCCTTCTACCGACCCCCCCAAAAATATTTAGTGAAACATAAAAGCGCCTGCTAAACAAAATAAAATCTAAATTTCAGAAGGAAATGTGGAAAGTAGAAATAAACTTATCAACTTTATTTGTGAAAGGAGCAATACTTGAAGAGTGTTTTCACAAGCAAAAAAGTATTAGATTTTTTTTTTCAAGTAAACTTTGTATTATAGAGTGTAATATGATAAAGTTGTTTAAAATAAATTTATAACTCTTTTAATATAATAAATAAAGCTTTGCCTAGGAATTGTCTTGATTTTTTAGACATAGAGGTACATATATGCTAAAGATAAGAAGACAGCAACTGATACCCATCGCTAGGCTGGAGTGGAGAGGAAATGTATATTTGATTTTTTCATGACCAAAACCCTAGTTCAGGGGTCGGCAACATTTTAAGTTGGAAGAGTCAAAAATACCAATTTACAAAATTTCAAGGTCTTTTAAAGAGCCACCAAATATTTTTTTGCCCACAATAAATAGTACTCGTATAAATAATATTTGCGTATGGAATTATTAAAAGAGCTGCAGCTTCACATCCAAAGAGTCACATCTAGCTTGCAAGCAGCAGTTTTGTCAACCCCTGCCCTAGACTAAAATACAAGAAGGGGCAACAATGAACAAAATCTATCCAGAGAAACACAATGAATATCAGATGATTTTTTTTGCTTATCCCTAGTACACGGGGTACAGGCCATGATAATCATGGTGGGTAGTTAGCGACTGCTTTTACTGTAAGCGCACCACATGTCTACACATGTGAAAAGCAGTTTGACTTTGCACTTACAAATGTGCCAGAGCCCCGTTTGGTTACTTGCACTCGCTGGTGGGGTTGGAATTTTGCAAGAATCGGGGGGCCATTGGAGCATTTTTTTTTACAGAAAAAGTGTCCAATGTGGGAATCGAACCCGGGTCGTAGTGGTCGAAAACCAAACGGTTTAACCAGCCTTCCACCGACCCCCCTATATCAGATGATAATAGCGGCATGGGGAAATTTTTTCAGTAAAAAAACATTGATCTAAGAAATAAAAAGATGCCTTTCCCATTAAAATAGAAGCAAAAACCCCCTGCTATTAAAGCCTGCTCTGATTTTTGAGCCCCCTGGTGGGAATTCTGAATTTGCCAAAGCTGGTGTAGATATATCTGTAGTTTACGATGCACTAGCGCCCCATCTGTTATGAAAATTAGAAACTATTTTAGACGCGTAAGATTCTTTTTGAAATTAAACAATTTCTACTGCCCTTACTGAAACCGCTGGGAGGGTTCACCACTGATGAGCCAGGCCCTCCCTTTAATTTTTCCATTGCAGTAAGGGCAGTAGAAATTGTTTAATTTCAAAAAGAATCCTACGCATCTAAAATAGTTTCTAATTTTTTCATATCTGTAGTTTGTAGAGGCACTCAATAAGTGGAGCAGTTTCTGTGTGAATTTTGAATAGCACATATCTGTGGTGGTTGGATTACTGCAGCAAGTTTTTGGTATGACCTACCTCCATTACCGCAAGCTTCTCGTGGCAGCTCAGCAGCTCCTGCGCAGCACCGTTGCTGGGTTCTGCGGGCAGAGTTTGAGTGAACAATAACTAACCTGTCTGAGGTTCTTGATGGTCTCCTGGTGGGACAATTCCTTTCCCAGATTGTCAACCTCAGCAGCTGACTCAGCCAGCTTGGACTGTATGGTTGCGACTTCCTCCTGGGACTTATCTTTCAGCTGGGCTATCTCCTCGCGGGAGTGGCGGATCATGGTGTGAAGTTCTTCCAGGAATTGTGAAAGCTCCTTAACTTTCTCCCAGTTCTCCTCACTGGCATCCTGCGGCAACATCAAACATCCTTGGTTCACACACATCCCAAGAACCACCATGTACTAAATGGGAGGGGTTGGTGGAAGCACACGCTGCCAACTTTCAACAACCACCACCAAGTATAGAATCAAGCTCTCTCTTTATGCTTCAATGGCCTCCCCCAATTCTTGCATAGGTCCAACCCCACCAGTGAAGTAACCAAATCCTTGTTAGTCAAAACTTGAACAACACATGTGTGAACAGTAAAGGGTAGTCACTAACTACCCACCATGGCCTGTATACTTGGGATGAAAGAGAATACACAGAGACATTCAAACAATACCATCCTTGTAAAGTCAACAACTACATGAGTTAGCCCATCAAAACATTTCAATTGTCTTCCTCCAGCTACAACCTCATTAATACTACTTGCCAAGTTTCTTTAAGCAAATTCCATCGCCATCTTCCTCAACTATTAATGTCATTAGTATACTCTGATCTGCTGACACTCTAGCTATACTAGAACCCAAACATTAAATAGTTTGCATATTTGGATTTAAATCATTTTTTAACACAACACAAAATCAGAAAAATCCAAACAAACCAATAACAAGGATATATCTCTCCAAGAAGGAGGGGTGTGCATATCTCCCCTGGCAGAGGAGATGAGAAAAAATGGTGCTTTCAGGAAATGTATAAAACCCTGAATAAAAGTAAAAGACAATGGAAGACTAACTTCAACTCCAGACCCCTGTGTAAATTTAGGGTATGTAGATAAACAGTTATTGGCTCTGTGGTTAAGGCTGACTTTACACTTTTCGTCTATGGTTTACAAGTCCAGTTATCTCCTAGTTGTACAACCCTACATTTCTACAACTGGTAGACTTCACACCTCATCTATTCCATACAAGGATATTATAGAGTACAGTTCTCCTCTGGCAGACAACTTACCTTATTAAGATTGACCAGTTTGGACTGTGAGGCCAGTTCTAAATTGAACTGTTCCTCCGCTGCTGTGAACTGGTCTCTGACTTCTTTCAGCTGGGTGATCAGGGTTTGGTTCCTGTTGGAGAACTCCTCGACTGTGCTGCGCAGGGCCACAGTTTGCTGCAGGGCCTCCGCCTTCTGTCTCACACACGGTGGGTGAGAGGACTGCGCGGAGGACGTAACCAAGATTCTCTCACCTCCACCCTGAGTTCCTCCAGTTTGAACTCCACATCCGCCCAGGCCTGGCTCTTCTCATTCTTCAACTTGTGGATCTCCTGGGTCATGGCCATCAGCTCCTTCTGGTGGTCGGATAGCTGGGTGGCCAGGATGGACCTCTCGCTCTCCAGAGCCTTCAGCTTGTGCTGGGGACACATCACATGTATCTTCCCCTTCCTCAGTCAACCAAACCTTCCTCTCTTCTTTTACCCATTCCTAGATACCTCAAGTATCAGGTATATAAACAAACTAACTGAATAACTAACCCAGCTTCCAGTGTGAGTGCATGATCAACAATTCTACAACTGGTAGACTTCACACCTCATCTATTCCATACAAGGATATTATAGAGTACAGTTCTCCTCTGGCAGACAACTTACCTTATTAAGATTGACCAGTTTGGACTGTGAGGCCAGTTCTAAATTGAACTGTTCCTCCGCTGCTGTGAACTGGTCTCTGACTTCTTTCAGCTGGGTGTTCAGGGTTTGGTTCCTGTTGGAGAACTCCTCGACTGTGCTGCGCAGGGCCACAGTTTGCTGCAGGGCCTCCTCCTTCTGTCTCACACACGGTGGGTGAGAGGACTGCGCGGAGGACGTAACCAAGATTCTCTCACCTCCACCCTGAGTTCCTCCAGTTTGAACTCCACATCCGCCCAGGCCTGGCTCTTCTCATTCTTCAACTTGTGGATCTCCTGGGTGTTGGCCATCAGCTCCTTCTGGTGGTCGGATAGCTGGGTGGCCAGGATGGACCTCTCGTTCTCCAGAGCCTTCAGCTTGTGCTGGGGACACATCACATGTATCTTCCCCTTCCTCAGTCAACCAAACCTTCCTCTCTTCTTTCACCCATTCCTAGATACCTCAAGTATCAGGTATATAAACAAACTAACTGAATAACTAACCCAGCTTCCAGTGTGAGTGCATGATCAACAAATATTGTTTTCATACAAATGCTATGATTAGTAGCAGCAGCAGCAATATAATGATGACAGACTATCATTAATATACGTCATTTTACATATTTTTATTAAAGAAAATTTTCACCGTGAGCTTTTATCTCTTCTGAGAAATGATACCCAGCGATTCCTCCTATTGTAATACAACCTTTCCAATGGCAGCAGTATGGCTGCAACAGAGAGCCCTTACCTTGAATTCCAGTTCTTTGAGGTCCAGGTCCTGAGACTTGGCCCTGATCTCAAATAGGTTGGTGTTCTCCTTTATGAGATTCATCACCTCCTTCTTGCGCTTGCTGAGTTGGTCCGCCAGCTCTTGTTTCTCCAAGGTGTTCTTGGCTATTTGGGCCCTGAGACTCTCCTGCGGCAGGAATACACAAACATGGGATGTGGCAACAGAAGAGGAGCGGGATGCATCAAACTCACCACATCATCCTTCAAGGAGGTACAACTCCTCTGGGACTCCAGGAGAGAATTCTGGGATTGAGACAAGGCATTCTCTGCCAACAAACACAACAAATGTCAGATTCTTCTAATGGATACGACTCTCATGTTTTTTGTACTTGACATTTGACAGTATCAGATGTGACAAACTGTATGGGTAAAAAAACAACGCTGCTGTCTGGGATGTCAAGATTCTTTTTTGGAAGCATAGTTACTGTTGTAATGATTAGGTACAATTTGGATTATTGATTAGAACCAAAGGGTATAATAAGACCAAATCTCCAAATAAATAAATAGTGTGTGATGTTTTGATAACAACAACTCTGTTAGCTAAATGTCACACACTATTAATTTAGATTTGGTCTCTTATTACCTTTTGTTACTGTTGTAATAATAAAGTGAAGAGAAGAGAGAGAGAGTTGATGGGTTAACCCTTTTCCACATTGACATCCGAGACAGAGGACATCCTAAAAAACAGGATTACAGAAGCAACAACCTCTTCCACAGGTGAATGGCGAAATATTTAAAACTAAAATGATAAAGACTTCAGGAATTTCTTGATTCGCTACATATGGCGGCACTGTTACCCTTTCATTGACTCAAGGAAGATTTTTTTTCTATAAAGAGAAATCTTGTAACAATCTTTTATCCCCCTAGTACACATGGTACAGGCCATGATAATCATGGTAGGTAGAAGTAGGCGACTACTTTTACTGTAAGTGCACCACATGTCTACACATGCGAAAGGAAGTTCGACTTTGCACTTACAAATGTGCCAGAGGCCTGTTTGGTTACTTGCACTCGCTGGTGGGGTTGAACTTTTGCAAGAATCGGGGGCCATAGGAGCATTTTTGTAACTAAATCTATAGACTTCATGTTGTCTCTCCGAGTAAAATGTACATTTCTGGATGGACTCGTGAAGAACTTACCCAACTGGAGCACTTGGGTCCGTAAGTGGTCCGCTGAGGACTGGGACTCCTCACCATGTTCCTCTAGCTCATCTGCAACACACACACCTCACTGAACAACTCTGAACTCCGCCTTTGCCGGTCCCAAGCCCGGATGAAAAAGGAGGAGGGGGAGCAGTAATAAGCTCGCTAAAAAACCTGGGTTCAGCAGGCCCAGCTGATAGTACCCTGTAAGGGCTCCTAATCCAGGGATACAGGATGAGCAGCGTTTGTACTCCATGTTAGGAGCAGCTGCACATGGCGTCTGTTCCTCATGTCAGAGGCGGCCATTTTTTTTGGAGCTAAGTCGGCCTGCCACTGAGTAGTGCTCCCAGTCTAAATGACAAAGGCAGACGTATTCTACTTCACCCAGTCATGATGGTTGTCAAACAAACACCATCAAGGGTCACAACTTGATACCCTAATATGATTGAGTGGAGATAAGAAAGAAGACTGAACAACTCATATATAGCTACACTTCTTAAATCTTTTCTTTCTGGCCCCTTTTTAACACAGATAAAATTTGTGAAAAAATTTTAACTATTACACAAATTGGACCATGTTAGATACAAGAAATAAGACCTAATCCAAATAATTTAATAGTGTGTGATGTTTCGGTAACAGCATTGTTACCAACATCAGACACTATTAAATTATTTGGATTAGGTCTTATTTACCTTGTAATTATAATCTATAATCCAAATTGTGCTTTATCATTGGACAATTATCATTTACTTACAATATTGTAGCAAAGTACTTATTATATTTTATATACTGATTTTATAAATTTTTATATACAGTTAAACCTGTCGCCCCCTCTAAATAGGGCCTCCCCTCTCTATAGCGTCCGATTTTAAATATGTAGTACGATGCGATTTACATTAAAAGGGACCTGTCTATAGCACCCCCTCTCTATAGCACCCTTATTTTGGTGAGTCCCAAGAGGGAGTGCTATAGACAGGTTTAACTGTATATATATTTATATTTTGTGCTACTCTCTGGAAGCTTCCTTCATTGCTTATCTTGTATCTTATAAATATTGATTTTTTGTGCTTGCATTAAATAAATTGGCTTGTCATCCTGTAGTTTTGTCTTTCCTAATTTTCTACGTTACAATATAATAAGTGAAGATAGGTTCTATACACAAATAACTAAACCTTTGTGGCCAACTTGTGAGAATGGAAACTGATGGAAAGACGACAACACAACAACCGAAGATAGAGACTCAGAAATGAGGAGGCAAGTCAATCTGCAGACCTACATTTATTGAACAGTTCAAGTGGTCTTACCCAATGTTGCCATGGGAGGAACACTAACCATATGTTCAATTTGCATGGATATAATTGTATATACAGTTAAACATGTCTATAGCGCCCCCTCTAAATAGCGCCTTCATTTCTATAGTGCCAGATTTTAAATACGCAGTATACGATGCGATTTACATTAAAAGTGACCTGTCTATAGCACCCTATTTTGGTGAGTCCCAAGAGACAGGTTTAACTGTATATTAAAAACAAAACAAACATTTCCTGACCACTCATATGAGCATTTTAGATAGCAGAGCGCCATCTAGTGGAACAAAAATCAACCAAACGTTGATTTAGCTTGTTCCGAAGATATTTGACCAACACAATTTCTTGATAAATCAAGAAAAGTAAACCACATACGCGTTTCAGGCTATTGGTCCTGGTCAGCATGGTGCAGGCTGTACCACTATGATCAAAAATTTGGTCCCAGAGGCTTCCTGAGAAATCAAGAAATGGGTATTTAAAGGCCAAGTTTGCATAAAAGCGCTTTTTAATGTGAAAGAAACAACCCAACAGCCTGAAACACATATGTGGCCTTTCTAACAAGAAAAATCGTTTAATTGATTTTTGTTCCACTAGATGGCGCTCTGTCATCTCAAATACTCATGTGAGCGGTCAGGAAATGTTTATTTTATTTTTAATATCAACACCTGACCTTTTTCTTCTTTTTTTTTTTTTTCACATATACATAAAAAAGGTAATTGTAAATTAAAAACCTGATTTTACAAAATTATTTTATATGAACTGTTAATTGATATAGCACTTAGTGCCTTGAGCTGCCATAAATTCTAATTTGTTCCTTTGTCCTGAGATTAAATCCTCCAAGAACAAGTAGAGAGGAGGACATCCACCCACATAGCCAATTTTTTGAGTCTTGTGAAGCTGTTTGTCCTTCATTCAGATTTAATTTGCTCAGTACTTCTTCATTGGTGATGGGTGGGCTCAAAGTATGAAATCTTCAGCATCTTTTGTAAGCATCACATCTCAGACAAGTTATCAGCGCCCATCAAGTGAATCTAGAAACTTTACATCAAAATGAGGGGGGAGATGAGCAAAAAAATGTAGTAATTTTTTCATTTCGATTTACACAACAAAAAAAGGTCAAATGAAGGTAAGAAAGTATGGGCAACAGATTGTGCTTCAAGCAGAACACTAGAAAAATGGATTTTAGTTTTCTAAATTATTAGGATCTCTTGAAATTAGAAGAGGGGAAAAGAATTGACCAGAATAGGGTGAAATAGTGTTGCAGGATGTCAATATACACTTATGGAAAAAACTTATGGAAGTTTAATGTCGCTGGTCGTCTATTTTTTTAAGGAGACAGATGCAATTTTGTTCACACTTAGTTATCTTGTGTATCTTCAATAAAGGTCACTGTAATATCTTTCAGAGTTATTGTCTGATAAAGCACAATTTGGATTATAGATTATAATAAACGAAAATAAGACCTAATCCAAATAATTTATTAGTGTGTGGCATTTCGGCAACAATATTGTCACCATCATCAGACAAAAGAATAAACGAGAAAAAATATCACAGCAAGGTATATATAGTATAATATAACAGTACTATTTAAGAACTTGCTGCGATATTTTTTCTCATTTGCCTGATGATGGTGACAATGTTGTTGCCGAAACGTCACACACTAATAAATTATTTGAATTAGGTCTTATTTTCTTTTATTAAGAGTTATTGTATAAATACCAATATACATGCTAAAAGGTACAACTTGCTTAAGTTTTGTCCATGAGTGAACAATGATGAGAAGAAACCTGCCTCCACCAATAGATCAATCGACCCATGTGGTCTCTTGCTGTGGGAAGAGACTCGGATCAGCTTACAATAGAAGAGCACACACCAGCTGGTGACCTTACCACGGTGCCCTCACCCACCTCATATTGCACTTATATCCTGACTACATCAGGTACTATATGGATTATAGACAAGAAACATAAATGTAACAAACACAAGGTAATAAGACCAAATCCAAATAAATAAATAGTGTGTTGTATAAATCTTATTACCTTGTGTTTATAATCTATAATTCAAATTGTGCCTTATCAGCTATATGTATAAGGTAACATTATATTTGGTAAGCACAATTTACTGAATTAGTTCGTTATCTTATGTTTCTAATCAATATAATCCAACCTATCATTATTAATATCATTCAAGTTCCGTAACTAGACATTTACACTCATGATACTCATGGACAAAACGTATGTAAGTGGAAAGTCTTTGATGTCCTCGGCTGTCTAATTTTTTTTTCATGGAGACATAGGCAATTTTGTTCACACTTGGTTATCTTGTGTGTCTTCATACAATAAAGGCCACTGTGTATCAAATATCTTTCAGAGTTATTGTCTGAATCCTGATATACATGCTAAAAGGTACAGCTTCCTTAAGTTTGTCCATGAGTGTATCTTTCAGAGTTATTGTCTGAATCCCGATATACATGCTAAATGGTACAACTCCCTTAAGTTTTGTCCATGAGTGTATCTTTCAGAGTTATTGTCTGAATCCTGATATACATGCTAAAAGGTACAGCTTCCTTAAGTTTGTCCATGAGTGTATCTTTCAGAGTTATTGTCTGAATCCCGATATACATGCTAAAAGGTACAGCTTCCTTAAGTTTGTCCATGAGTGTATCTTTCAGAGTTATTGTCTGAATCCCGATATACATGCTTAAAGTTATGTTTAATATTTTATTTTTGAAAAAATGTTTTTTTAACTGTTAAATCTTTTTTAACATTATAATTTAAATTTTTATATTTAAATTGGTAAAATTAAAAGTATTTCACCAAAATTGTATCTTTAACTCGTGTAAAACGCCTCTAAGGTACGGCGGTGGCGCTGTACGTTGCCACCGCCGTACCTTAGAGGCGTTTTACACGAGTTAAAGATACGATTTTGGATGTAGTGATTTATACATTTAGATCTTTTATATTAATGAATATATACTTACTATGCACGAGTTAAAAATACAATTTCGGTGAAATACTTTGAATTGTACCAATTTAATTTTAATTTACCAATATAATTTTTAAAAAGATTTAACAGTTAAAAACATTTTTTAAAATAAAAAATAAACTGATTTTTCTAAAAACGAACATTATTTTTTTAATTATCTGGTTCACACTTTTGTATCTAATCAATTATGTATTTTTTTATTTATCTCTATTAAAAAAATCTGTAGTTTTTATTAAAATATTTTAAGTGGCATATTTTCAAATGGATATATGCCTGCAAATGATTGCCTACCTATTAGCTCAAATAAATCAGACCTCAGCTTCTGAATTTTTTTCTTAAATATTTGTTTAGCCATTAATTTTTTCCCTTATATTCGAATGGCAGTCGTAACTTTGTTTAAAAAAAAGAACTTATTTTATCAAAACAATATATATGATTTTTGAATTATTGATTTAAAGAAGTTCGAAATCATCACAAAATTAAAGTATTTGAAAATATATAATATAATTATAAAAATGATTTAATAAATTATTATAATTATGTTCTTATTTTGAATATTCAATTACGTCCTTACCAAATTATTAAAATGAATGGATTATTTAGGGAAGAATAAAATTAATTGATACCTAAAATGAGGGGGAAAAAAGCATAATTTTAAAATATCATTAAAATAACTTGCGATTATACTAATCTCTCTTTTGTGAGATAGCCATTTTTAACATGTGTATTGTTTTTTCGGACAATAACAAAATTAAGCTTGTTGTATCGTTATTATTTAATTAAACATTACTCACCAGATGAAATTATTATTACAAATTATTTATTACACTTTATATTTATATTTTTACATCAACACGTTGTTGTTTACATTATACATCATATTATTGTTTATGATGATGATCTCTTCTATATTTTTAAACACAGAATACTACATTCCCTCCTTCCTTTAGATGAAAGGAATCATGTCTTTATATCTTGATGATGGCTTGACCACTCTTCCACTCCTGGTGATCACGGGTTCCTTGGTAGTCGGCAAGGGTGGAGAAACCTCTGGTGGCAACTGGTGAAGAGTCTCAGCATTAAGTCTATCTGAAACTGTTGGGGCACGTTTTTGTAACCATACCCCAACAGAAGGCGTATGTATAATCAACATCAAATGGATACATGGCTTCCCTCCCACATAGACTTATAGACCACCTTTTTGCCCAGAAACCTAGACACTTGATGACACCAGACTTCCATGCCGAAAGCTGATGCCTGGTGGAGAAGAAGACACCAGTGACATCCAGAGACATCCGCGCTGGAAGCTGTTGTTCCATATGTACATATATTCCTCATCTAAAATTTAGGTAGAGGTGACCAGAAGAAATGGAGAAGGAAGATCTCTAAAAGACTGAGCCTTATAAAATATCCTTCCCGAGGGAAGCGTTATATTACAGTTCAAGTGAAAGGGGCCTGTGTCGATTTTTAGCTAAGACGGGGGGGGGGGGGGGGCGATATATAGGAGGCCTGGGGTCTGATGAAATTTTACACTAGTGCCGTGGCTGTTTCCCTCTTTAGATTTTTTTTTTTTGTTTTGGCAATACGATATGTTCTATTTTGATGGGAGAGGCCTGGGGCGTCGGTGAAATTGTATACTGGAGACGTTGGCCATTTTCATTGGTGCTCTCTTTCGACGAATGAAAATGCCAGCCAATAGAAACTTTGGCGTGAGCAGCCAATGAAAATAAAGAGAGGCAAGGATAAAAGGAGGTTTTCTTGGCTAAATCGGGGAGAAATAGAGAGAGTCGCTCAGTGACAGGAGAGATTCCGCCAGACGGGCCTGAGACGTAGAGGAGACCAGACCTTACCGCCGCTTTCGAGAGAAGGTAAGCCCCGCCATTATGGCCTAGCTCCCCCTTTTATTTTTGCGCATAGAAACTAATCTATTTAGATTTTGAATGGGCCCTAAAGGGCCTTAAGTAACTTCAAAGGAATGTTAGGGTTCATATATCTTATCTCGCTAGAATAGATGGAGATCTATGTTCTCCCCTATATATAGAAGAATCTGTAACCTTAAGTCACCTCTACCTAGATCATTATGTAAATAACACGTCTCGTTAGTATGAAATGTCCCCAGAATTTTGTCTGATCTGAATAAATATCTAGTATATAAATAATATGGAGAAATTTCCTTGTTCCCTCTCATACATACTTCATTCCTTGCCTTATGGTGCTACTCCCACTGTTTAAATGAAATGTTGTATGTTTCTTACCTATTTGAAGGGAATGTTACTAATAATCAAGTCTCCCATAAATTACCGGCCACATACATTGTCGCGAGTGTCTGTGTTTCAGTGTGTTCCATCATGTCTACCATTATACTATTCGTTGATTTAAATTTAATAAGACCCATGTTGCCTTAAACTCATTAGGTTGTTCTCTTTATGATTTTATTGAAGACCTTTGTTTTAGATATATTACAATTATTAATGTCAATAGTATAAGTCTATAGTTTGCTTGTTTTTATAGCTTATTTGTTAGATTCTGGTATAATCCCTATAAATAGAGTCCTTCCCATATATCCAGATGGTAATTTACTTATCGCATTTTGTTGAATCTTTATTATTAAAAAAAATATCGGGATTAAAGGATACCTGCATGTTTAATCAGATCTTCCTACCAATAAATCTAAACCTGGTACTTCATGATATCTAATTTGAGATATTGATTTCAACTTATTATGCTTCAATAGAAGTGTTAATTTGGTCTTCTATATTCAGGATTTTTAATTTCTAATAATAACATGTTCATCTTTATCTGAGATCTCCCAAAGTCGTTGGATGATCTCAAAGAACGTGACACAAAAATGGGCGCGTCACGGACCCGAGTCCGTTGTACTGTAGGGGCGGCAAAATGGATGGCGACCCATTCCAGCGTCTATTTTGATGAGAGAACCGACCACTATTTTATAGATCATTTTATTTATTGTAGGGACACATGTCGATAGTGCGTAACGGGAACTCAACACTTCTATGTCACACGCTATTCCGAAGATGGTAACGACGTTGTTACCAAAATGTCACACTTGAATATTTTAATAAGGAAATTTTACTAAGTCACATCTTACATGCTCCATTCCCATATGTCTAAAAACAGGAGGAGTCCAACAATGTCGCCCGCCGCGGGGCTCGAATTTAGTATACATTTCATCCTGAATACTTTAGAAATGTATACCTAGTGAAAAGCCATACTATTTAATTATTTAATTAATTAAATTGGTGAAGTAGTCTACACCCTGAGTTAAGAGTCTATATCTAAAGTGACTTACAAAAATTCCAGCGGGCTTACTTAAGGAATGTCATGTTGTTGCCTTGAGATTTCCCGCTAATTTTAAGAGCTATTCATAGCGCCCTTTCAGTTTTCTAGCCACACCTACTGCTATGATTTTAAATCGTGAATTTTAATTTATGCTTTCTGTTTCACTGGCATTTTATCAGGCAATGAAAGTTAAGTTGAGGCGATGTCTACCGCATCTCTCGCCGCTGTCTTTTACGATTCACATTGTTTGTGGCAAAGCCTTAATATTATCATTGATTTCTGATATCAAAGTAAAACGTTTATGGGGATGAGTATCTTTTATTCTGGTCTTCTCAAGCTTTCGAGCTTGTCCGCCCTTCTACAGGAGAAACAAATACAATATATCAAGAAAATATAACGTCGCCTGATGCTAAAACTATTATGATTCTATGTATATATATATATATATATATATATATATATATATACATTAGGAAGTTTTGCATATTATTTGTTTTCTTAAGACACTTTTTTTTTGGTTAAGGTATTTATACATATTCTACTATTGTTTGCTATATTCTATGAATTATCTTATAGGTTAGAAATTCTATTATTTAAGTAGTTTTATAATAGTTATTGGCTATTACATATAAGTTACTTATATTATTGTTGATATTATTAGCTGGTACTAGGATATATTGTGTTATATGTTTCGGGCAAATCTATTTTCTATTAATGCTATTGTGTTTTCTGAATAATAGAGAATCAATTATAAGCCTTTGATATTTGCTGTTTATGTTATTGTAATGTATTCTAGGTTCTCCTAATGCGAAAGTGTGACCTGTTCCTTTGCAGTATTGGAAAATTAGAGACCTATTGCTTTGATTAATAACGTTGCGTCTATGTTCATATATTCTATTGCTGACTCTCCTTCCTGTCTCCCCTGCGTATTTGGCTTGACAGCTGTTACACTCTACGGAATATATTGCCTTTTATTTTCTGTTTTGGTTAGTGGGTTTTACGATAGTAGGATTATTTTTAGATAGTGGACTTTTTTGGTGGAGCCTATGTTAGGGGAATTACAGTAATATGTTTGGATGCCGGAGTTTCTTAAGTAGTTGGCTATTGTTATAGATGTTTGTGAGTATGGAATGTAACATATCGCCCTATAGATATTTTGTGGTTTTGTTTATTGGGTTATTGATTGTTATACCTTTGTGGAAATGTTGTAATATAAAGGTGGTTTGGTATCCTGCTTGCTGGACATTATTTATAATGTTCTGTGTCTCAATCATTTTGAATTCTGTTGCGAGCACCATTGATTACAATTTCTTTATTTTACTTTCTCAAATTATTATATACAGTATGAGAAATGAGGTTGGATTCCCATGGTTCAAATTTAGAACGGTGATCAGTGTTTTACAGTAGTCTACTGAAATGACTTAGAATTTTTTTTTCGTCATAGCTCTGATATGATTTCTCACAGCAGAGGTGAGTTCTGATAATTATTGCCGGCTACAAATTTCTTAACTTTATTTTATAGCGCTTTCTATCAAGTTATGCTAGCCTGTACATCCAGATTAGGGCTAGCATCGTAAGAGACAGTTAATCGATTTTTCTCCAGCGCATAGTGGATTGGGAGAGTGACAAATACATGAGCTTTAAGATGAAAGTAGAATTGAAGAACCAGTTAGCATACCCGTGAAGAGAGAAGTTCGATCACCATCTCTTCGTGAATTTTTTTTATTGAAATCAATAATGGGTAGGAACCTGGTTTTAACATTCCAATGGCAGAATCTCAAGGAATAGATATAGTGACCAATTTGCGCGAGTACTTTTAATCACTGTGGAACTATGTATTAACGTATGACAACTACCTGGGATATTCTTTAAATGTTCAAAGGAAAGGAGATGACTGAAGCGTGTGTCTGCAAGACAACTGAGATATTCCGAGGCACGCGTGGACAGCTTTAAGTTGTTGACAAGGCAGCAAAAAGCCACATGTGTTAGAGAAAGGATCTATCTAATAATGGGGGTATAGGAGACAGGAGAGTTTATCGAGGCTCGATTTTGACACTTGTATATAATGAGGAAATTAGCTAGATGCGAGTCCCTGTGCGGAGAAATATCACCTAAAGGCTGTGAATAAGGATTGATAAAGCCTGGACACCCGAGCAAAGATATTACATTGAATGTAATTCGGAACCTGTAGGCGTGAGGCGGTATCGTGGTTGGTTTAGAAGGCTAGACACGCGAAAAGGGCGGCCCCCTTTGACGACGTTTTCTGCCAAGTTTGATCACTGGATGCCGATAGACCGCTTAAAGGATGTGTCCCCACATAGGGAATGTCATTGAAGATGTGCCAGCATGAAGAGAAGAAAAGTCGAGGACGAGATGACCTTTCCTAAAATTGACACTCAAGGTGATACATCTGGACAATAGATGAGGCAATGAAGTCCATCTAGAATATGGCGCTAAATTCCAGAACAAAAATGTGTATAGATCGAGCTGAGGTGACTCCTCCATACTGGATATACTCCTGTAAATTCTTAAATGTCCACAAATATTTCCACAGTGAGTTGTTCAAGTTGCACACATATCTCATGAGCCAGGAATGTAATTATCAGACTGACAGTAATAAGGAATAATATAAGATTGCTAACCCAGGAACAAACAAAACCCCTGATATGCAACACAATCCTACAAATTAATTTCCCTACCAAATTCACAGTGTATCATCATAACTCAACAGAAAACTCAGTCACAATTAATATCTTAAAGAGCGAAATAACTTTGTCATTTCCCAGTCCAATATGCACCTGTTACTCCATAGACAGTGATCTTATAACCACATTTGATTTCGTTTCAGCATGTTGTAAGAGGGATGAACTCATGGAAATGCAGCCTTTAACTACTATGCCTCATACTGTATAAATACAAAAAGGAAATTTCTAATAACAGCCGCTAAGTCACAAAGGACACATATAGATGCTACAAAGAAAATTGATCTAAGATTATTATCCACCCACATGAATGAACATGTACCTCTCCCATTTCCTTTCTCTTTTGGGCCATGAACCCATCTTTCACCCCTCGGTTCCCTGCCCCCATTAATACATGAGATTCTCTTCTCCAATCCCCACTACTAATCTGGAATATTTCAGACAGCAGACTGAGAGAGAACCATGCACCCTGGAGATGATGTAGTCAAAGTAATGGCGCTGTAGAAAGGCTCAACAGAACAGTAATTGAATCTTTGCGTAGGTGCGAGGCAGGTTCTAATTGGGATGACATCTTACCCATGGTAGCTTTAGCTATCAGAACCACTGAACATTCTAGTACAGGATTTACGCCAGCGAAACTCGTCTTCGGACATGATCTGAGGCTCCCGCAACCCTTTCAGGAAGCGGGACAAAGTCCTGTAAGCGAAGATTTGATTGCTCAAACGGCAGCCTTCTACGAGCGGGAACTAACAGAGGAGGTCGAGAAGATAAGAGAGGTAGTAAGGCAAACCTACTTGAATGAACAGGAAGAAGCTAGGATTAAGTTCGAAAACAAAAGGCTGAGAACTTTCAATAACGGGGACTTAGTCCTAGTGGAGAGAATGCATGAGACGAAGGGGCGTCACAAATTTGAGCCAAGGTATGGGGGTCCATATGAGGTACTAAAAAGAGCTGGTGATACTGTATATCTCTTGAAGAATCTAGAAACTGGGAATTTGGATAAATACCATATAGATAGGTTAAAACAATACCATATACCAATTAGGATTTTCCCCACAGAGGAGGAGGAGACTAGTGATGGTAATTCAAGTCAAAGTTCCAGTGATGAAGATCATTGGATTCATCTTACAGGTCCAGCTTATCTCCCTAATAGGTCTGTTAATGTAGTGGTTCCACAAGGGGTGACAACCAGAGCGAACTCAGAAGTAATGAGACGAGGGGAAATTGACAGAGTTAGTGTGGACAGTTTAACTTTACGCAGGTCTACAAGGGTGAAAAGGCCCACACAGTGTAAATTCTGCTCAGACTGTCGCCACTAACTAGGATTTTGGAGTGTGTACGGAGAATCATCTCAATAGAATGAGAAGCTTTAAGATTCCAACCTTTTTTTTTTCTTTTAAACCTTTTTTTTTTCAAGGTAAAACTTCAATAGGATTTTTTTTCTATACAAACTATTTCTTGTTAAATCCCGAGTTTCAAAGACCAGTGAGAATAATGTATACCATTGATAATTAATTATTTAGTGTAAATCTGAAATTTTAGTTATTATCGGGAGTAATAGGTGAAGGAAGGTGTAGGAAATCACAACTTAGAGGGGGGCTATGTCTAAAACAACAAACCTAATAGGCATCCTATGGCTTGTGTTGGGTAATTTAGAAAAGAAACCCTATAATCCCTGGCTTTCAGGTAGTAGCTTTGAAATAGGTTTCTAATGAGGACATGAAAGGTCAATCTTTCAGAGTGAAGTTGTGAAGTATAGGGACCCTAAGCCAGGGGTAGAAGTTAAGTAGACCCAGACTGTAGTTGATCCTTGGAAAGCACTTGAGAATGTTAGTGTTGGGTAGTGAATCATAAACCCTATAAATCCATCTTTCAATAGAGTGTTGAGGTCGGACTACTGCAAAGGGGACAGACGCACGATGAAGTAGGAAGAAAGTGAATTCACCCACGGTGGCTAGGGGAGTGACTCAATTCCGCTTTTATGAGGTGTCACGTTTAATGGTCCTTTATTCGCCATTATAATTTGTGTGTGTCTTTATAGAATTGTGGTGAATAGTCACTTAGTGTCAAAGCAAGGGCAGTTTTTGAAATTACATTTTTTAGGTAGGTTAGCTTTCAGATTATTTAGAATTGTTAACCATTTTATTAATGCTGGTGGCGGCGGACGGTTGGCCTTCGACAACCTGAGCTGACGTCACACTTCCTGTTGATGTAACCCTAGCCAGCGGCGTTGCCACGCCATCTTCTCTCTCTCCATGTTTACTATTTAATCTATATATATTCCCTTTACCTTATAGTTAATTAAAGTATAATTAACGTTGAGCGCTGTGTGTAATCAATTGGAATACAACAAAGATTATGAGACTGAAGACGCGCAAGGCCTAAAACGTGAAACTGAAGAAGCGCAAGGCCTAAAACGTGAAACTGAAGAAGCACAAGACTTAAAACGTCAGACTGAAGAAGCGCGAAGCCTAAAACGTGAGTAACCAAATTTCCTTTGATTACTTGGAACATCCTTTTTTTTTCTACTTACCAAATATTTTGTAAAATGGCAAACACGACGATTACAAAATTAAATGGTGCTAATTACTCCAGCTGGAGCTTCCAGATGAAACTCGTTCTAATCGAAAACGATTTGTGGAGTTTGATCAATCCAGGAGAGGCTAAGCCTGACCCTAGTGACCTTGTTGCAACAAAACTTTTTTTGTCGCGGGAGGGTAAGGCGTTTGCAAAAATTTGCCTCGGGATTAATGATGAACAACAATTGCATGTTCAACATTTGAATACTCCGAAAGAGGTCTGGGAAGAACTGGAAAAACTATACGCACCAAAGGATAGTAGATATCGAGCCGTACAACTAAGAAGGCAGTTATATGGCGAAAGGTTGACTCAGCACAGCAAAATGGAAGGGTATATGGGGAAGATAAACTACATTGTAAACGAACTGGCCCAAATTGGCGACAAAATTGATGATGGCGATTTGGCTATGGTTCTTTTGGGTGGATTACCAGAGGATTGGGACACCGTTGTCTCAACCATATGTAACTTGCCTGATTCAGACTTCACGACCGCCACAGTTAAAAGACGGCTGTTGGCAGAAGCAGAAAGGCGTTCGTCAAATCTACCAAAAGATGTCGGTGCCATGGTCGTTAATGCCTCTTCGAAGCCCATTGAAACAGAAAAACAATTTAAAGCAAAGGTTGTTTGTTTCAAATGTGGAGGTAAAGGCCATTATGCAAGGGAATGCAGGAAGAAAGGAAAGAATGAACAAAGACCAACGAGGTTTGACCAAAACAAAGGCGTAAATATGTCGGCAATGTGCAACACTTTGTTTGGAGCTACCGCCGAGACCTGGATCATAGATTCTGGAGCGACGCACCATATGACTCCCAAGAGAGATTACTTCACATGTCTGAAAGAGTGCACAAGCAATATGAGTTCCTTCACTATTGCGAATGGTTCTTCTATAGAAGCATGTGGTATCGGTACTGTCAGTGCCAATATTGTTGGACACAAGGGAGATGCCAGCAATATGATTGCCCAGAACACCTTATACGTTCCAGATATGCGTCACAGTGTTCTGTCTGTACTCCAAATGATAGAAAACGGTAGAAAAGTTGTCTTCAACAAGAGTGGTTGCTACATTATGGACATGAAAGGTAAACTCTTGATAGAGGGAAAGAAGTTGGGTAGACTTTACTACGTACAGACTACTCCATCCTCTCCGATAGATCAGAATGATCATGTTTCTCTTGCATCTGAATGCAAGGAAGAGCTTACACTGGAACTTTGGCACAAAAGGCTGATGCATGTAAATGCATATACGATAGCAAAGATGGCCAAGAACCAAAGCGTAAGAGGACTTGTTTGCAGCCCGGCAAAGTCAGAAAAGTGCGAAGACTGCAGCCCGGCAAAGCCAGAAAAGTGCGAAGACTGCTTGATCGGCAAGTCTTACCGTCTGCCATTCCTTCAACACTCACACAAGGAGGAAAAAGAAATCATGCCGTTGGACTTGGTGCATGCGGACTTGATGGGTCCACTCGACGTATTGAGCTGGGGAGGAGCCAAGTACGTCTTAACCATCATTGATGAATCTACGAGATATACAAGTGTATTTTTCCTGAAAAACAAAGGCGGAACCCTGGGAAAAGTCAAAGAGTGGATTCAAGAATCTGAGAAACAAACCAGCCGGAAACTAAAACGAATACGTACGGATAATGGCTTGGAATTTTGTTCCAAAGAATGGGACACTTTCTGCACGAGCGTCGGAATAGTTCATGAACACACTATTACGTATACACCTCAACAGAATGGTGTGGCAGAAAGAATGAATAGGACACTCCTAGATCTTGTCAGGAGCACTATATCTGGAAGTGGTCTGCCAAAGGCTTCCTGGGCGGAGCTGACTTACACCGCAGCCTATGTCAGAAACAGAGTTCTCAACAATCACAATGGTGAAAGCACGCCATATGAACTGTGGACAGGGAACAAGCCTAGTCTTAAACACACAAGAGCTATTGGCTGTCAAGTATTTGTCCATATTCCAAGACAAGTCCGTAAATCCAAACTCGAAAGGAGAGCTGTCAAAGGTAACCTTGTTGGATATGCACTCAGAGGACGTGGCTACAGAGTGTGGATTCCTGAGATGAAGAAAGTGGTGGAATCTCGGGACTGTGTCTTCAAAGAGAGTGATGTATCGAGGAACGACAGCAACCGGGAGGTGCTTCCATCAGTTGAACACTACAGCTATGGGACTCAACGGGAGATTGAAGAGAATCCAGTGTCTTTATTAGATCAAGAAGACGTGATACCTACAGAAGAGGACAGCCATAATGAAGATACTGTGAAGCCTTCTCCTACTCGATCTCATCCAATGATCCTAAGGAATCAGAGAAATGCTCAGAACTCAATTGAACTCCTCAGTACCGAAGTAAACAAGTGGAAGAAACCTAGCGGACATTTTGACCAAGCCACTGGGGAGAAACCTACACGAACTTCATCGTTCGAGACTCTTAAGCGGCGAAGTGATCCATGAATAAGAAGGGATCACTTCGAGGGAGGAGATTGCTGGTGGCGGCGGACGGTTGGCCTTCGACAACCTGAGCTGACATCACACTTCCTGTTGATGTAACCCTAGCCAGCGGCGTTGCCACGCCATCTTCTCTCTCTCCATGTTTACTATTTAATCTATATATATATTCCCTTTACCTTATAGTTAATTAAAGTATAATTAACGTTGAGCGCTGTGTGTAATCAATTGGAATACAACAATTAACAATCATTTATCGAGTATAAAATATTAGTATATATAGAGCTTGTACAGAGGCATTTTCTTTTGAGTAACCTAGGGCTTTAGTTCCCAATTTGTTTTAATTTTATTATTTTTATTTGATTTCACATTGTGTCCTGAAAGGTGTTATTATTAGTTAGGGTCTATTGATATAGATAAATGAGTATTTTGGCCTTTTGTAGCAGCTTTCAACCTTAGTTTGTATGCGTACCGCGAATGATAGGGGGGAGGGTGTATGAATGAATTGGTGCAATGAATGTAGAAAAAGGTTAAAAACTATTATATTGTGAGCCCAAATTACATTAGAATAGGGTTAAGGACTTTAATAGGATCGATTTTTTTATTTTGTTAGAACGAGAAGCCTCAAACAGGACAACTACAAACTCTATCCAGATAGAAAATATTCGCTCCCTTTTGTTAGGTCCCTCGTTAGAGGATATAATTTCTTTTGATTTCCTTTTATTTTAATTTAGCTTGAATTCTAAGGATTGTGGATAAATGATCCCTATCCCGACCCTCAGACTTGGAGATAGTGGAAGGCAGGGATCAAGCCGACAGCCCACTCATCTCCTCCTCGCAAGAGGAAGCGAAGAGGTATAGATTGAATTTTATGCAGGATGGGGGATTTGTTTTAGCCATGCCGCATAGCCTGGGGTATAACGGCGCGACCTTGGGTAACCGATCTGACACCGTAGTTTCGACGCTTTTAGCGTGGCTGGAGCGAGGGTGTTCCAGACGGGAGGTCCTGTAAGATTGGCATGTAGGCAGAGATTGCCCAGTTATTCTAGACGAAGTGTTTCCGTCTATTGAATTTTTTTTTTGGTACCAGTTTGATCCCCCATAGCTAGCGGAAGTTTCTTCTAATAAAGGATTCGCCCTGCCATACGTTTTGTTGGAATGAATTCGAGCATAAGACCGATTCGAGAGGCAGAATAAGTAATTATTAGGACCTTCAACGAGTTTAAACTCGTTCCATGATAGGATAAGATTTTAATGTATTAGTTAACTATAAGGACCGCGAACGAGACGCCAGAACGAGCCAGTGAGTCAAAGTTTTAGAAGTGTTGTATTGAGGACAGTAGAATTAAGAGCAGTTATACAGGGAATAGAATTCTGAAGGAATTTGTAAAAGAACCAAAATTTCAGATTGATAAAATTCAAACTTATAAGATGTAGATTTATAGGATTCAGGTCAATGAATAGAGAGTATATTAGTAGACGAAAGTAATATGAATTTCTTGGAAGGGGGGGAGGTAGCTGAACTGTACACACCCCAGAGGCAAGGTAAACGGAGCCACAAACAAAATAGTAGAAATTGATTAGTCGCTCTGCCAAAACAGAAAAAATTCTCTTCATAAGGTTGTCACCCTAGATTTAAATGGACTGTGTAGTTTAATAGAGGTCTGGGCTATGTTCCATTTGACCAAGATTCTAAATGACGTTCCCATCTGGGTTGAGAGAGTATTGTAATTTGAGGAATCTAACACACAAGAGAGAACACACCCTCCAATAGGATCGGGATAGACGAATATTACCCAGTGACCAACTCGTGATTCCAGACTGGATAAGATTGAAAACTTAACTGAGATACTAAACCTTGAACCCTCAGCGCACAAATATATATTATGTTTACATTTTCTTATTCAATATGTTATTATTTTTATATCATATATATTATATTATAGTCATATACTATTCATTTCAACAATTTTATTTTGATATTCATGATATTAATATTTATATTAAATATTTAATTATATATATTTTGTCACCATATATAATCTTGTAGTAGTTTTCTTTTGTCATCTATCATGGGATGATTTTTATCACTTATATCTTAACATATTTAATCACTATCTACATGATATGTTTACTTCAATATATATATTATACTCATCATATAACATGGAAGGATTCATTTTATCATTACATATTTCGTGCCTTATTTAATGATTACTTTCATAATTTGCTTTCTGTAATTTTTTTATTTAGCAAAAGTCATCATGTCATAGGCTAATCATTATATACCAAGATATTTCTTTCAGCTGACTATAATTATCCTTTCCTTTGATTGTATATATATAACTATACCACACGAATGTCTTGATTGGTACTTAAATAAAGATACTGGCATGTTTTAGGAGTTGGACTAGTCAGTTATTTCTAAACGACTTCTTGGCGCCCAATATTTTTTATATATAATATGTAATAGGAAAATGTTCTAACTGTATTGTTAACAGAAAGAAGGTAGCAATGAAACCAGCACACCAAGAGGCAAGGATGAGGTGAGAGGACTTACCACAAGGATGGCCTACTCCTCAAGGCCAAAGAAGAAAGTGGAAGGGTGGTATATATACCCATGAATGGTGAGACAGATGACCTTGCTTACTTCCATACATATGATATGACTGTCCCCCATAACCTATGTTGATAACAGTGTGCTGACAGAATAATAACACATAAAAACCCCTTTGCCAGGATGCACAATGCCCACTAATGTTCGGAATAATAAACATCTAGAATAGCATACCATCATTTTGATTAGCCTTATCTTCCCTATAGGTTTCGGTACATCTGGCTTCACCTAGTAATGGAAAATGCATTTTGCTAGAAATGGGCCTGCTTTCATAGTAACTGATGAAAGGCATATGAATAATGAGTAGCACAAACGCATTTGTCCATTACTTGGCAGGGGGAGGATTGTTGGGGCACGTTTTTGTAACCATACCCCAACAGAAGGCGTATGTATAATCAACATCAAATGGATACATGGCTTCCCTCCCACATAGACTTATAGACCACCTTTTTGCCCAGAAACCTAGACACTTGATGACACCAGACTTCCATGCCGAAAGCTGATGCCTGGTGGAGAAGAAGACACCAGTGACATCCAGAGACATCCGCGCTGGAAGCTGTTGTTCCATATGTACATATATTCCCCTCATCTAAAATTTAGGTAGAGGTGACCAGAAGAAATGGAGAAGGAAGATCTCTAAAAGACTGAGCCTTATAAAATATCCTTCCCGAGGGAAGCGTTATATTACAGTTCAAGTGAAAGGGGCCTGTGTCGATTTTTAGCTAAGACGGGGGGGGGGGGGGGGGGCGATATATATACCGTCCCGAGAAAAGGGAGGATCGTATTACAGCCCATGTGGAGGAGGCCTGGGGTCTGATGAAATTTTACACTAGTGCCGTGGCTGTTTCCCTCTTTAGATTTTTTTTTTGTTTTGGCAATACGATATGTTCTATTTTGATGGGAGAGGCCTGGGGCGTCGGTGAAATTGTATACTGGAGACGTTGGCCATTTTCATTGGTGCTCTCTTTCGACGAATGAAAATGCTAGCCAATAGAAACTTTGGCGTGAGCAGCCAATGAAAATAAAGAGAGGCAAGGATAAAAGGAGGTTTTCTTGGCTAAATCGGGGAGAAATAGAGAGAGTCGCTCAGTGACTGGAGAGATTCCGCCAGACGGGCCTGAGACGTAGAGGAGACCAGACCTTACCGCCGCTTTCGAGAGAAGGTAAGCCCCGCCATTATGGCCTAGCTCCCCCTTTTATTTTTGCGCATAGAAACTAATCTATTTAGATTTTTAATGGGCCCTAAAGGGCCTTAAGTAACTTCAAAGGAATGTTAGGGTTCATATATCTTATCTCGCTAGAATAGATGGAGATCTATGTTCTCCCCTATATATAGAAGAATCTGTAACCTTAAGTCACCTCTACCTAGATTATTATGTAAATAACACGTCTCGTTAGTATGAAATGTCCCCAGAATTTTGTCTGATCTGAATAAATATCTAGTATATAAATAATATGGAGAAATTTCCTTGTTCCCTCTCATACATACTTCATTCCTTGCCTTATGGTGCTACTCCCACTGTTTAAATGAAATGTTGTATGTTTCTTACCTATTTGAAGGGAATGTTACTAATAATCAAGTCTCCCATAAATTACCGGCCACATACATTGTCGCGAGTGTCTGTGTTTCAGTGTGTTCCATCATGTCTACCATTATACTATTCGTTGATTTAAATTTAATAAGACCCATGTTGCCTTAAACTCATTAGGTTGTTCTCTTTATGATTTTATTGAAGACCTTTGTTTTAGATATATTACAATTATTAATGTCAATAGTATAAGTCTATAGTTTGCTTGTTTTTATAGCTTATTTGTTAGATTCTGGTATAATCCCTATAAATAGAGTCCTTCCCATATATCCAGATGGTAACTTACTTATCGCATTTTGTTGAATCTTTATTATAAAAAAAAAAATATCGGGATTTGTTGAAGTTTGAGATTGAATCAAGGAATAAAAGGATTATTTATTAAACAAAGTAACTTGAAACAAGATGTTAAAGTAACAACATTTTAAAGGCAAGTAGATAGAAATGTGTTGACGTCGACCGCAGCGCCGCCGCGGCCGTTGATTGGTGGATCCCCCACGCCATTGGCTCCACGCCAATCTTTGGATCGCTTATTCCAACACTCCCTCTCGATCCAAAATGTTCAGTAGACCTCTTAAGTAGTGGAATTTGTTTCGTGGAAGAGGTTTAGTCATTATATCAGCTAGCTGTTCTGAGCTGCAAACATGATGCACTTTAAGTTCACCTTCTTCATGTTTGGATCTAATGAAGTGGTAGCGAACATCAATATGTTTCGTTCGTTTGTGGAATACTGGATTTTCAACAAGTTTTATTGCTGCTTGGTTGTCGATATAAAGTTCAGTTTCTTTAGTAATATCACAGCCGATGTCCTGTAGAAGTCTTCTGATCCAAATCAATTCCTTAACAGCACTGCAGGCAGCGATGTATTCACTTTCGGTGGTTGAAAGTGCGATAATTGGTTGTCGTTGGCTTGCCCAAGAAACAGTTCCTCCGTTCATCATGAAGGCATAACCAGTCGTACTTTTTCTGGAGTCAACATCACGAGCAAAATCACTATCAGAGAAGCCAACAAGTTGGTCTTGTCCAGTGAAGAGAATTCCCATGTGTGGAGTGCCTTTCAGATAACGGAAAATATTCTTCACTGTTGTACAATGTGCAGGTCCTGGATATTCTAGGAATTTACTCACTTGTGAAACTGCATAAGTGATATCTGGACGTGAAACACATGATGCAAACATAAGGGATCCAACAGCTTCTCGAAAAGGGAATTTAGGCATCTTTTCCTTTTGTTCTGGAGTAGGACAGTCCTGCTTTGTTAAGATGACAGAAGGATCCATAGGCACCGAAGCAGGAATACAGTCAGCCATATTAAATTTACTCAAAATTTTGTCAATATATGATGACTGGTGAATGAAAATACTTGCCCTATCTTCTGACTGCTCTATTTGTAGCCCAACAAAAAAGTTAACACTTCCAGATGTAATTTCAAATGCGTGTTCTAACTCATCCATTATAATAGCTATTGCCTCTTTATCTTTAGATAGAATAATTCCATCATCAACATAGAGAGCTAAGATAACATTTGAATCATTGTGTGTTCCAATGAAAATGCACGGGTCGTCGTCTGATGTTTTGAAATTATGGCTATTCAAAAAATTGGTAAATTTCTTATTCCAATTTCTAGAAGATTGTTTTAGACCATACAGACTTTTATGTAATCTATAGCAGCTATTATCATCTCTCTTGTAGCCTTCTGGTTGTTCAAGATAAACAAGTTCTTCTAATTCGCCATTGAGAAAAGCTGTCTTTACATCGAATTGCTTAAGAAACATCCTTTCAGAAGCAGCGTGTGATAAAAGAATGCGTAACGAATCAAATCTGACTACTGGGCTAAACGTATCGAAATAGTCAACATTTTTGATTTGAGAATAGCCTTTTGCAACTAATCTGGCTTTGAACCATTGAATTGTACCATCGGACTCCGTTTTAATTTTATAAACCCATTTACAACCGATAGGTTTATGACCATCTGCCAAACGTTCTAAAGTCCATGTTTTATTTTTATTTAATGCATCAATCTCTTCATCCATGGCTAATTTCCATCTTTCTGAATCTGAACTCGCCATTGCATCCACATAGCTACTGGGTTCATCAGCGAGCAGCGCAAAGTTACATTTGCTATTCGAAACTTTAGAGCGAGTTATCATGGGATGCGAACTGATATCGGATACTGGCGGCATTTCCTGCACTGGAATGTTTGGTGTCGCAACTGGTGATTCATCCGGAGCGCCGCCAATCTGAAGAAATATTTCCTTCGATTTGGTAGATTCTCTATCTGAATGTGCAGTAGCTTTCTCATCGAATGTGACATCTTTAGAAATTCTTATTTTTCTAGTTTTCCAATCCCATAATCTAAAATTTTTGCTTGTATTCTCATAACCTAAAAACATAAGTTTTATCGATTTATTATCCCACTTTTTACGGTTTTCTTTGGGAATATGCATATAAGCATTACAGCCAAATATTTTATAGTTAGCTACATTAGGCTTTGTGCCAAAGAAAAGTTCATAAGGTGTCGTTCCAGGGGTTTGCTTAGTCGCACTTCTATTTAGAATATAGGTTGCTGTGTTACAGGCCTCAGCCCAAAAAAATCCTGGAAGATTTCGTGAATTTAGCATGGACCTGGCTGCTTCCACAATCGTACGATTGTCTCTTTCTATACGTCCTATCTGTTCGTGCACATAAGGTGCAGTGAACTCGTGAATTATCCCAAATCTTTTACATAAATCTGCAAAATTATCGCTTTTGAATTCTAGCGCATTATCAGCCCTAAGAACCTTTATCTTATTTCCAGTTTGAGTATAGATTAGAGTAGCATATTCTTTGAATATATCTAGCACATCTGATTTGTTTTTAATAAAATAAATATGGCGATAACCACTAAAGTAATCTTTAAATAAGCAGAAATACAGATATTTACTTAATGATTGAGTCTGCATTGGGCCACAAATATCAGCATAAATAAACTCACCTAGCTGGTAGTTTTTGCCATCTGAGGGATAGCATGACTTTCTATGGGCTTTTCCAAGTTGGCATCCTTTACAGAAGAAAGAATCTCCCTCTAAATCTTGAGGCTGCAGACCATCCACCAATCCTTTGGTCGCCATCTCTCGAAGTGTAGCAACTGGAAGATGCGCAAGTCTCTCGTGCCACAACTGAAGCTTGATCTCGCTGGTGATGTATCCTTGTGATGATGACGTAACCTTGAAGAGCATCCTGTAGAGGTCGTCATGACGCACTCCTACGGCTTTTAGGTCATTATCCATGAAGATCTGTAGCTTGTCATGTTTGATAATGACGTTGAATCCTCTTCTTGTGGACGTAGAAAGGCTATACAAATTTTTCTTTAGTTGCGGCGAGTAGAGCACATTTCTTATGTACGTATTGTACCATCCACCGTCGACGTAGGCTTGAATCTCGATGTCTCCCATACCTTCTGCAAGTAGTGTCGAGTTGTCTCCCAAGTAGATTGGATGATCACTGGTGAACGGCGTGTAGGTCTTGAACCACTCTCGTCGAAATGTCATGCTGCAGCTTGCACCGCTGTCAGCATACCAAATATCATTGGGCTCTACTTGATTATCGCACAAAATAAGTCCATAATCACTTGAACTTCCTTTTGAATCATGAAGATTTTTGGATTTATTTTTCTCATTAGCTAATCTTTTTCTACATTCGCGGCTCCAATGTCCAATTTTGTGACAATAGTGGCATTTAGTGTTCTTCTTGGCATCTTGAAAAGAACGTTGTGTATCTTTAGGCTACGTTCGTGCTTGCCTGTGTAATAAGGCCTCATCTTGTTTAGAAGAACCGCTTTGTTGATTCCTTGTTTCTTCAATCAAAAGTCTTGCAGTTAAATTGTTAAGAGTTTGAGCTTTCGGATCTAACGATTCCCACGCTGCAACAAAGTAGCGCATACTCGAAGGCAAAGTATTTAAAATTTTTGCTACCTTTTGATCTTCCGTTATGGTTCCGCCCATTTGTGAAATTTGTGCAGAAATATTTTCAATTTTTGCTATGTAATCACTTATTGTTTCCGATGTCAATCGTGCATCGAAGAATTGTTGCCAAAGTAGGCCAATAGTAAATTCGGATTTTTGTTCATGAATAGCAAGTAATTTCTGCCACATTTGTGAAGCGGAAGTACAGTTCATCAGGGGCTGAAGAAACCTTAATTCGATTGCCTGTGATAACAACATCCTTGCCTTAACGTCCTTTGATTTCCAATTCTGTAGTGAACTTTCAGAGTTACTGTCGGAGGAAACAACATTCGGCTTTATTTCTAAGCCTTCCAATAATTCTAGTAATTTTTGTTGTTCCATAAGAAGCCTGAATTGGAATTTCCATAGTGAAAAGTTTTCACCATTAAAAACTTTAATCCTTGAAAGACAATCTTCGCTCATCTTCTTTGTCTTGGAATCGGCCAACGACAAAAAGAAACTAGGGTTATGGTTGGCGGTTGACGCCTAAACTTCGAGCAAAACAAAGGCTTACTCACTGCTGGCGGTAAATCCTTTTAGGCGCAGTGGAAGCGTGCTGGGCCCATAACCTGTTGAAGTTTGAGATTGAATCAAGGAATAAAAGGATTATTTATTAAACAAAGTAACTTGAAACAAGATGTTAAAGTAACAACATTTTAAAGGCAAGTAGATAGATATGTGTTGACGTCGACCGCAGCGCCGCCGCGGCCGTTGATTGGTGGATCCCCCACGCCATTGACTCCACGCCAATCTTTGGATCGCTTATTCCAACAGGATTAAAGGATACCTGCATGTTTAATCAGATCTTCCTACCAATAAAATCTAAACCTGGTACTTCATGATATCTAATTTGAGATATTGATTTCAACTTATTATGTTTCAATAGAAGTGTTAATTTGGTCTTCTATATTCAGGATTTTTAGTTTCTAATAATAACATGTTCATCTTTATCTGAGATCTCCCAAAGTCGTTGGATGATCTCAAAGAACGTGACACAAAAATGGGCGCGTCACGGACCCGAGTCCGTTGGACTGTAGGGGCGGCAAAATGGATGGCGACCCATTCCAGCGTCTATTTTGATGAGAGAACCGACCACTATTTTATAGATCATTTTATTTATTGTAGGGACACATGTCGATAGTGTGTAACGGGAACTCAACACTTCTATGTCACACGCTATTCCGAAGATGGTAACGACGTTGTTACCAAAATGTCACACTTGAATATTTTAATAAGGAAATTTTACTAAGTCACATCTTACATGCTCCATTCCCATATGTCTAAAAACAGGAGGAGTCCAACAAAACAACTGGGTTAAATGTAGACCCTGTTCTACTTGAACTTGGTCGGTTTAAAGAAGTGTCCTTGTCTTGGTTTGAGGAATTATCATCTGGCATTTGTACATCAGAAGAGTTGAGGTGTTCAATTCTTGTTGAATCTGAACTAAGATTTTCCTGGCTCTCTTCTGGAATCAAGTCAGAAATGTCTTGATTGGTCTCTTGAGTAGGAACATGTTTCAAATGTTTAGCATTTCTATGAATTATTTTCCCATTTTTAGTGTTGACTAATTTAAAAGAATTTATTGAAGTGTTTTCAAGAATGACATGATGTTCTGATCTGAAATTTGAATCAAGTTTTCCATTATTTGGATTTGCCACATAAACTAAATTTCCAATTTCAAAATTATGAGGACTAGCTTTCCGAATTATATCATTATATGTTTTCATTTTTTCTTTGTAGACCATATTGAATTCTTTGATGTTGGATTCATCTTCTTCTGCATCATTAACAAGTGAGCTTAATTTAGTTTTGATTTCTCTTGAAAATAATAGGAATGCTGGAGTCTTTCCTGTAGATCTGTTTGGAGTAGTTCGGTAAGACATTAAAATTCTGGATAAATCTTCTTTCCAATCTTTCCCTTCTTCAGAACTTGAATTAAATTGTTTCTTTAGAAATCTGTCGCGTCCCCGATTTTAGACCTACGAGAACGGAGCATGTAAGGAGTGACTTAGTACAATTTCCTTATTAAAATTTACGAGTGTAACCTTTCGACAACAATATCACCACCATCCTCGGAATGTATGTTGTGACTTAGTAAAAATCTCCTTATTATAATCTGCAAGTGTAACATTTTTGACAACAATACCGCTACCATCTTCGGGATAGCGTGTGGCATAGAAATAGACAAATATATATATAGGACTTAAACCGCTAAGGTTATACTTGAGGAGATAGAATATTAGATAATATATATATAGGGTACAGAAAGGATTTGAGGACAGCACAACTCCAAGTAAAACCTTCAACTATACAAAGCGTGGGAGGGACCCCTCCCCTCCAAAAAGGGGGGGGGGGCACAGATCGGGGAAGGACCGTTGATGGATTCTTCCTGGAATGTATGGGGGCGTCGGGTGTCGCGCGGGAACTAACGAAGTCTCAGGAATGTGGGAGTCCAACGTCCACATCCCCCCCCTGCTTCTTCTTCCATGAAAGAGAAAATGGCGACCCCTTCTCCCTGCCTCCCTCGTTGTCCCAACCATTCCTTTAAGAGATTCACCTTCTGGCGATTTAGCAACCCACTGAGGACGCTGGGAGCTATTTCATAGTGGAAAATTATAGTAACAGGTCTCTATAATTTCTACAGATCAACTGTAAATAGATTCATATTAAG
This sequence comes from Cordylochernes scorpioides, assembly GCA_030710605.1. NCBI lineage: Eukaryota > Metazoa > Arthropoda > Arachnida > Pseudoscorpiones > Chernetidae > Cordylochernes > Cordylochernes scorpioides. The sequence goes on from CP092870.1 coordinate 15,269,491, forward strand.
GCATTTATAACCCAAATAACACAAACAATAGTCAACATACAAATCTGTCTGTGTCATATCGTACCCTCCTAACAGCGTAACAATAGCCCGAGGAATCAGGAAATATGGTATAAAGACATATTATGAAAGCACACCCAATATAGGCGCAATAGTCAGAAATCCCATAACAAAAGAAAACAATAGCCATAACTCACCAATATACAACATTTAAGCAATATACATAATGGAATGCAACCAATGCAATAGTATGTACATAGGCGAAACCGGCAAACAAGTAATAGATAGTGTTCAGGATTAGAGTTGTTCACTTTGTTTTATTTGTGTCATATTGTATGTACATTGTGTAAATTTATTATTTGTTTTTGTATAAGATTCGTTTTAGGCAAATATCAGACGCACCTAAATTGTAGGTATTATGTAAATTTACTTTCTCTTTTTGTTTTGTGTAATATATGAAATATATGTAAATTTAGTTAGTATAAAAAGTGTAAATTTTGGATGAATAAAGGTTGTTGAGTGTGAAAGTGAGGCTGGTCTACGGTGTCTTGTTTGACCTCCATTACAGTTTAAATTGTCTCCACAGGGGAGACTGGTCCCTCGACATCTGAATCTAAGGGCGCCTAGGGCAGACAGCCTTTGACGCGCCAACAAGTGGTCCCTCGAGGCCGAATAGAAGCGCTAAGGAGACGCAGTCAACGGATCTGGAGGGAACTCCTCGTATCAGGAGGAGTACTAGAAAAAACTTTAGAATCGGGCCAGTAGGACATCCGGACGCAGAGCCTCAGAGAACAATTCCCATGGCCACAACAGAGCTGACTGGGGAGGGAATAGACTCAACCAGGACAACGTATGATGTTCCAGATGGACCCAGCTTCGTGGAAACTTACGGGAAGGTGGAAAAGGATACTGGAACAAAACCTGGAACAGGTGGACGGTCAGCTGCTTCGAGCCGATCAGATCGTTTAAGGAAGCGAATGGAGCTTCAGATGGTGAAGCTGAGAATTGACCAAGAAAAAGGGAAGCTTCGGGTCAACTCGCTGCAGCAGCGGGAATTGGAGCTGCAAAGGAGCTTGATAGAGGACGACTCCCAGTGCCTTAGCAGCGACGACGATGTCCCTGAAGACACCAAAGCCGAGAATAATGAGAAATACGTGGCGGAACAGGAGACAAGGCCGAAAGAAGAGCCATTGCTGTCGCAGTCTGCCCCTGTATTTCGTCCCGCAACGCAGCCTGGTCGCTGCGCGAATGATCCAGAGCCTACTTCTGGTGCCAGCGAATTGGCAATGGCGTTGGTAGAGGCTTTCCAACAGCAGAGCCTAAATACGGAGAGATTAATGGCGCGTCAGGGTTCGGGAGGACAGTTGCCTGTATTTTCCGGGAACCCCCTTGATTGGCCGGTGTTCATCCATCACTATCGGCAATCGACCAAGGACTGTGGGTATTCTCCAGCTCAGAACATGGCAAGGCTGGAGAGAGCGGTGCAGGGAGATGCAAGAAGGTCAGTGCGTGCTCTCATGATTGTCCCGGCCAATTCTGAGGTGGTAATACAGGTGTTGGAGCAGCGGTACGGACAGCCTGAGTACGTGATACAGGCCTTAATTGAAATGGCCAAGAAGACCCCATCGCCGAAAGAGGGTCGATTGTCTGGGATCTTGGATTACGCCAACGCTATAAATAACCTGGTGACAACGGTGAAGGCGCTGGACACCCCGAGCCACCTGCAAAATCCTCAATTGAAGAAGGAGTTAGTAGACAAACTGCCAGATGCGCTGCGGTTGCAGTGGGGAGAATACGTGTTGATGCGAGGGGGTGCAGGAGAGGTCACATTGGAAGACCTTTCTAAGTGGATGAATATAAAAGCTGCAGCAGTCAGCATGGTGACCATCCCGGACTTCAAAAAAGGCCGTGAGAGGGACAGTGGGCATCATAGCGTTATGACGGCGGTTGAGTCGGGTCCTCCCGGGAAATGCGCGGCGTGTAACGAGGCCGGTCATTGCATTCGGAATTGCCATCTATTTAGGTCCAGTGACATCGATGACCGATGGAGGTTGGTCAAGGAGAAGAAGTTGTGCATTTCCTGTTTGCGAAGGGGACATGGCATAAAAACCTGCCGCCAAAAGAAGGTGTGTGGTGCGGGTGGATGTAAGCGGAGCCATCATCCCCTTCTGCATAGTGAGAGGGAAAGACCAGCGTCAACCTCGTCAACCGACACCAGAACCCCAGCAGAAATAAGTGGACTGTTGAATGGAAGCTCGCGATCCGTCATACTGCGGGTTATTATGGTCCAACTGTATGGAAAGGATGGAAAGTCAAGGAAGGAGTGTGCAATTTTTGATGAATGCTCTTCCGTGACGATGATGGATGCGGATTTGGCAAACCAACTCGGACTACGGGGAAGGACTGACCCCCTGCGGCTCAAATGGACAGACGGGAGAATGCAGGAAGATTTCACTTCCCGACGTGTTTCTTGTGAGGTCGGCCCCGTAGAGGGTGGGCATAGATTTAGCCTGAATAATGTACGAACTGTACAAAATCTCTGTCTTCCTGCTCAGCCATATAGATATGATGAGCTGTGCGAAAAGTGGAATCACCTAAATGCGGTAAAAATACCAGATATGGGTGATATAAAGCCGAGATTACTAATCGGTCAACCCCACATTGGGCTGACGGCGGCCAGAGAAATCATAGAGGGAACTGGCGACTCTCCTATTTTGACAAAAACCCATCTAGGGTGGTTGGTACACGGTCCAACAGGCAATGTAAGCGGAAATGGGGAGATTTCTTTCTCTACCTTTGCGGTATCTGACGAGGACTTTCTTCATGATCTGGTGAAGGAGAATTTCAAAATTGAAAGCATTGGGGTTAGGGGGCTGTTACCTCGTTCAAAACAGGACCTTCTAGCGGAGCAGAAGATGAATGAACTCACTCGACGAGTTGGAGACAGATGGGAAACTGGTCTGCTGTGGAAGGTGAACGAGGGGGATATGAGGCTACCTGATAACTACAGTGTTGCATTCAACCGTCTTATAGGAGTAGAAAGGCGACTAGAACGAGACCCCTTGCTGAAAGTGGAATATCAGGAGAAGATCGATCATTATTCGAGAATGGGATACGCTCGGATTCTGAGTAAGGAGGAGAGAAACGTGAAGACGGGAAGGCAGTGGCTTCAGCCGCATTTCCCCACCTTTCACCCCAACAAACTCGGAAAAATGAGAATAGTGTTTGATGCTTCAAGCAAATGTAATGGTCTCTCCCTGAACTCGTTCCTGCTGACTGGGCCTGACTTGCTGGTGTCGCTTCCCGGAGTGCTGCTTAAATTCAGAAGAAAAGCTATTGCTTTCACCGGGGACATAACTGAAATGTTCCATCAGGTGAAAATCAGGCAGGATGATTGTGCCGCCCAGAGGTTTCTATGGAGGAGCGACAAGACGAAGCCCCCTGATGTGTACCAACTTGAAGTAATGATGTTCGGTTCCGTTTGTTCCCCCTACTGTGCCCAGTATGTCAAGAACCGCAACGCTATGGAATTTGAAGTGGAGTATCCGGCTGCTGCTAAGGCAATAGTGGAGGATCACTATATGGACGACTACTTGGGTTGCTGTGATGATGTCCAAAAGGCCGAAAGACTGATTAGGGAGGTGACAAGGGTTCATAGGCGCGGTGGGTTTATCATCGGAAAATGGATTACTAATTCTCCAGAGCTCCAGAGAAAGCTGAATTTAGACGCCGATGTGGTTCCCAGGGACATTTCAGAATGGTCCGCCATACAGACAGAGCGTGTGCTGGGGCTGTGCTGGGATCCAAAAGCGGACGCTTTCACCTTCCAACTGAATTTGAATAGAGCAGGAGAGGGAATTGCCAATGGGAAGAACCGACCAACCAAGCGAGAGATGCTCAGACTTGTGATGCTGATCTTTGATCCACTCGGCTTCATTTTGCACTACACTATGAAAGCGAGAATCTTACTCCAACATGTTTGGAAATCCGGGATAGGATGGGATGACGAAATACCAACGGAACTATGGAAAAAATGGCTGAAATGGATAGCCGATTTACCCAGGATAGCTGAAATACGTATCCCGAGGTGCTATGCACATATGTACATGAATAGTAGAAGCGTGGAGCTTCATGTTATGGCTGATGCATCTGAAGCTGCTATGATTGCCGCCGCTTACCTGAGGACTATTGGACCTGATGGCGTGGAGGTAAGCCTGGTGATGTCGAGGGGAAAAGTTACTCCGTTGAAGTCGTTCTCAATTCCGAGATTGGAACTACAGGCTGCCTTGATTGCTTCCAGAATGGGAAACTTCATCATGAAAGAGATGGACATCAGGCTGGAAAGAGTTAGATATTGGAGTGACTCGCAGACGGTGTTAAAATGGAGTAGGTCTGAATCTGGACGATTTCAACAGTTTGTGGGGAATAGAGTTGGAGCTATACATGAACTGACCGATGTCAAGGACTGGATGTGGGTGCCAACAAAAATGAACGTTGCTGATGATGCTACCAGAGAAGGGAAGACTGACTTATCGAGCGAAAGCAGATGGTGGCGTGGTCCGGAATTTTTGAGAAATACGACTCTGCCAGAGTTCGAAATGCCTATTGATGAGAGCCATAGTGACCTGGAGCTAAAGAAGGAATTTTTGGGGGTCACTGTGGAAGTTCCAGCCATTCCAGTTCCGGTGATAGAACACTTTTCCAAATACATGGTGGCAGTTCGGGCAACTATGCAAGTTATGAAATTCATAGGGAAGATAAAATACAAGCGGAAAGGAGTCGAAATTCCGGATAATGTGGCGCTGATGGAGAAAGCTAAAAGGTTACTTTTTCGCAAGTCACAATGGGACTCCTATCCGGAAGAGATGGCTATGTTGGAAAGCGGCCTACCAGTGTTGAGGAATAGCAAGCTGTTCCAGCTCTCACCGGTTTTGGATGATGATGGCGTGCTTCTTATGAGCTCTAGGCTGGCCAATGTCCAAATGGCAAAATTGAGAACCCCTATAATTCTGGACCCAAGGCATTATTTGACAAAGTTAATTATTCGTCATTACCATGTTTTGGCGCTACACCAGGGACAAGAAACTGTACGGAACGAAGTACGCCAGCAGTTTTGGATACCAAATTTGAGAGTGGCAATCAGACGATGTTGGAGTGAATGTCCTCTATGCAGGATAAGACGAGCCAAACCTTCTACACCAATGATGGCTGCACTCCCGGGATGCCGTGTGGAACCTCAACAACGGAGCTTTTCTATTGTAGGAATGGACTATTTTGGTCCTATGGAGGTCTCCGTTGGGCGCCGCCATGAGAAGAGATATGGTGTTCTCTTCACCTGCATGACGACACGGGCCATTCATTTAGAAGTGGCCCACAGCCTCACAACAGACAGTTGTATAATGGCGATACGGAGAATGATCTGTCGAAGGGGACTACCGTTGGAGATCTTCAGCGACAACGGCACCAACCTACGCGGTGCTGATAAGGAGCTACAACAGGCACTGGACGACTACGACCAGGAGGCTTTAACAGAAAATATGAACAACAAAGGCATCAAGTGGAATTTTATTCCTCCATCAGCGCCTCACATGGGTGGAAGCTGGGAGCGTTTGGTGAGATCCGTCAAGACAGCGATATCGGTCATCCTGAGGTCTCGTTTCCCAAAAGATGAGGAATTGTTGACCTTAATGCTGGAAGCAGAAGCCGTGGTGAACAGTCGCCCACTTACTGATGTGCCTTTGGATCCTGCAGCTCCGGAGGCAATTACACCAATGCATTTTCTGATTGGTACAAGCAGCATTGGACAACCACCTGGACAATTTGACGACGCCGATTTGAGGCTGAACAAACGATGGCGGAAGGCGCAACGGCTAGCAGACATGTTCTGGATGCGATGGAGGAAAGAATACCTGCCCACATTGCAGCGGAGAACAAAATGGCATGGTAGAGTTCCAGACGTCCAGGTTGGCGATATGGTTTTGGTGTTGGACGAAAGTCTGAGGCGCGGACACTGGCCGCTTGGCATTGTGGAGAAGGTATTTCCGGGAAGCGACAAAACCGTTCGCGTTGCAGAGGTGAAGACATCAGCCGGAAGATATCGTCGACCTGTTGTCAGATTGGCCAAACTGGACCTCAAGGCTGAAAATGGATTTCGTCCCGAAATCGGGGGGAAATATGTTCAGGATTAGAGTTGTTCACTTTGTTTTATTTGTGTCATATTGTATGTACATTGTGTAAATTTATTATTTGTTTTTGTATAAGATTCGTTTTAGGCAAATATCAGACGCACCTAAATTGTAGGTATTATGTAAATTTACTTTCTCTTTTTGTTTTGTGTAATATATGAAATATATGTAAATTTAGTTAGTATAAAAAGTGTAAATTTTGGATGAATAAAGGTTGTTGAGTGTGAAAGTGAGGCTGGTCTACGGTGTCTTGTTTGACCTCCATTACAGTTTAAATTGTCTCCACAGGGGAGACTGGTCCCTCGACATCTGAATCTAAGGGCGCCTAGGGCAGACAGCCTTAACGCGCCAACAGATAGAATGAATGAGCACACCAGATTCACAAATGGAAATGATAGCAATTAAACGTACGCTTCCTCATATTTAATACAGTAACTCTTGTTTCGTAACTCTGTTCCATAGCTAATTCAAATTTCATAAGTTAAATTATTATATAGTAGTTTTTACCTTAGTTTAGAAATACGTAAAAATAGTCTGGATGCTATTGAAGTATGACAAGTTGAAGTCAGTACCTCAAATTAGATGTCATGAAGTACCAGGTTCTGAGATTATTGGTAGAAGATCTGATTAAACATGCAAGCATCCTATAGTCTCGATTTTATAATAAAGATACAACGGTGAGTTTAGGACAGATGTATAAAGAGATTCCCCATTAAACTAAGGGCCCACGTGTACTTGGGGAGGAAAGGAGGGAAATGTTGAATTATTCTCGTTCCTACATTAAATTAAAATGGTCTATGAAATAATGGTCGACTCTGCCATCAAAACAGACGCTGGAATTGATCGTCAACTATTGTCCATCTCTTCAGACCAGCGGACTCGGGTTCGTGACACCCCCTTTTTGTGTCACGTTCTCTGAGGTCATCCAACGACTTTAGGGGATCTTAGATAAAAATGAACATGTCATTATTAGAAAATACAAGGCCAAATTAACATTTCTATTGGAGTACAGTAAGTTGAAATCAATATTTCAAAGTAGATATCATGAAGTACCAGATTCAGATTTTATTGGTAGAAAATCTGATTAAACGTGCGGATATCATTTAATCCCTATCTTTATCATAAAGATTCAACCATCTGGATATATGTGAAGGACTCTATTTATAAAGATTATACCAGAATCTAACAGATAGGCTATAAGAAACAAACATACTATAGACTTATACTATTGTCATTAATAATCGTAATATATCTAAAACAGAGGTCTTCAATAAAATCATAAAGAGAACAACCTAATGAGTTTAAGGCAACATGGGTCTTATTAATTTTAAATCAACGAACAATATAATGGTAGACATGATGGAACACACTGAAACACAGACACTCGCGACAATGTATATGGCCGGCAATTTATGGGAGACTTGATTATTAGCAACATTCCCTTCAAATAGGTAAGAAACATACATTTCAATACAATGTATTATTTTAATACAACATTTCATTTAAACAGTGGGAGTAGCATCATAAAGCAAAAGAATGGAGTATGTATGAGAGGAAACAAGGACATTGCTTCATATGAGTTATATACTAAGTATTTATTCAGACTTTGCGTAATTTTAGGGACATCTTATACTAGCGAGACAAGCTATTTACATAATGATCTAGGTAGAGGTGACTTAGGGTTACAAATTTGTTCTTATAACGGGGGGGGGAAGGCATAGATCTCCATCTATTCTAACGGGACAAGGTATATGAACCCTAACATTCCTTTAAGTTATCATCTAAAGCCCTCTAGGGCCCATTCAAAAATCTAAATGGATCAGTTTCTACTTGAAAATTAAAAAAGGGGGAGCTAGGAAAGGCTAAATCATAATGGCGTGGGGCTTACCTTCTCTCGAAAGCGGCGGTAAGGTCTGGTCTCCTTTACGTCTCGGGCCCGACTGGCTGGATCTCTCCTGTCACTGAGCGGCTCTGTCTGTCTCTCCCTGTTTAGTCAAGACGGGCCCTTTTTATCCTAGCCTCTCTTTATTTTTATTCGTTGATCATGCCAAAGTTTCTATTGGCTGGCATTTTCATTCGTCGAAAGCAAACACCCACGTGATCATGGGCATTTTCATTCGCCGGAAGAAAAACACGCACGTCATCATGACCACGCCCCCAATTTACCATGTTGCCGCGCGAAAAAAAAATTGTATATTGGATAAAACAAATTAATCCCTAAAAATTAATTCCTTTAGGAAATTAATTAATATATATATATATCCCGAGTATATAAAAATTATTGATTTACATGTTTATATGACAAATTGTTTTCCTTAGGTCACCTACTACTAAAAATGAGGGGAATATATGTACATATGGTACAGTGGCTTCCAGCACGGATGTCTCTGGATGTCACCCGTGTGTTTCCTCCCCACCAGGCACCAGCTTTCGGCATGGAAGACTGGTGTCCTCAGGTGTCTAGTTTTATTTGTACATGTGCTCTTTGTACATCCTTCCAAGAGAGGCCCTGCGTCAGGGAAGGGGGGGGGCCGTTAGAGCATCGTCGGCCATCGTTGGGAGTTCTCCACCTAGGTAACAAACACTTCGGCGAGACACTGCGTATATATTTATATGATGTAAATGTTTACATCTTTGTTGGGTCTGTTTGGTTGAAAATCTGACCCAACAAATCTATGGAATCTTTCTATCTTCCCATTACTTTTTGGGTAATAGGGTGAGGCTTTGATGTGCCTGATTCCACATTCTTTTAAAAATCTTTCCATTGATGTACTTACAAACTGTAAGCCATTATCTGTTACAACTTCATGTGGATAACCATGTCTTGCAAAAATCTCCATTAATTTTTTAATAATTGTCTTGCTGGAAATGTCTTCTATTATCATTGCTTCAGGATATGAAGAATAGTAGTCGATCACTGTTAAAACATAATGATGGCCAATTGGACCAACTATGTCAATTCCAAGTTTCATCCAAGGTTTTGATGGTAACGGAACTATTTGCAATGGTTGATCATTTATCAATGGTTGATTCCTTACACAAATTGGACAGTTTCTAATCAAATTTTCAATGTCAAAGTCCATGTTTATCCAAAAATATTTTTCTCTTAACAGTTGTTTGGTTCTTGTCATTCCTTGATGTGTTTCATGTGCAATTCTCAAGACTCTCTTTATTAGTTTTGAAGGTAGCAAAATTCTACTTCCTTTTAAGATAAGATTATCAAAAATTGAGAGTTCATCTTTAAACTTATAAAAACATTTAAATTCTTCATTCAAAGGATATGGCCAAACTCCCTTTTGAACCATCTCTTTCAGTTTTTGAAACAAAGGATCTTGCTCTGTACAAACTTTTATCTCTTTCAAAGACAGTGCTTGAAGCTCTTCAGAAGTGATGGATAAGACTTTATGAACATAGTCCTCCAGCCATTTTTCATCACTTGTGTTAGAAAGAGGTTGTCTTGAAAATATATCTGCAATATTTTGCTTTCCTTGAATGAATTCAATTTCAAAGTCATATGGTTGTAATCTCCAACTCAATCTTTGAATTCTTGGAGGCAAAACAGCTCCATTTTTAGGATTCAGCATATAGATTAGAGGTTTGTGATCTGTTTTTAACACAAATTTCCTTCCCCAAATATAGGTGTTAAAATGTTCAATTGCCCATACACATCCCAATGTCTCTTTTTCTATTTGTGAATATCTTTTTTCAGTATCAGTTAAGGATCTGCTGGCATATGCAATGGGTCTTTTAATGCCATTTTGTTGTGTTTGTATTAATACTGGTCCAAGACCAATAGGGCTTGCATCTGTGATTAATTCAGTTGGTGAGTTCAAGTTGTAATATGCCAAGCATGGCTCTTTTGTTAGTGACTCTTTAAGATCCTGAAATGCTTTATTTGTTTTCAAATCCCAATTCCACCTAACATTTTTTCTAGTCAAACTATTTAGAGGTTCTGCCAATTTAGAAAAATTAGGTATGAATTTTCTTAAAAACCCACAAGTTCCTAAGAATGACCTTAACATCTCAATATTTTTTGGTATTGGAAAATTTAAGACTGCTTCTATTTTCCTATTATCAGGTTTAATACCTTCACTACTAACAATGTGACCTAAAATATCCAATTCTTCCATGGCAAATTTGCACTTATTCCTGTTAAGCCTAATGCCTACTTTATCAAATCTTTGTAAGACTTTTCTAAGCCTTTCTTCTAGTTCTTGTCTATCTTTGGCGTAAACAACGACATCGTCCAAGTAACAAATTACACCTTTCAAATCAAGCAAAATTGAATCCATTCCTTTCTGATATGCCTCTGGAGCACTTGATAGACAAAAAGGAACTTTACAAAATCTGTAACAACCACGGTGCGTGATGAAAGTTGTAAGGGGTCTTGATTGAGGGTCTAAGTCAACCTGCCAAAACCCTTTTTTTGCATCCAGCTTTGCAAATACTTTAGCACCTTTAAGGGCATGTAACATATTGTCAATTGTAGGAATTGGATGTCTTTCTCTCAATATTGCTTTATTCACTTCCCGAAGATCTATGCATAGTCTAATTTCCTCACTATCCCTTTTTGAAACAACTATTATGTTAGAAACCCATTCAGAACCTTGATGCACTTCTTCAATGATTCCATTCTCTAGCATCTTATCAAGCTCTTGATTTACTGCTTCTACCATTGCATAAGGTATACGACGGCATCTCTGGGCAATGGGCCTATAGTTGTCTTTCAATGTCATTTTATGACTATAGCCTTTTATAGTTCCAAGTCCATGGAAAAGATGTTCATGTTCTTGAACAAGAGTTTCTATATTAGTAGACATTGATTCATTTACATGATTTACCCTTTTAATTATACCTAGTTCAAAATTAGCCTTGCCTCCCAACAAAGATTCAACTTTTTAATCAATCACATAAATTTCTTCTGAAACTGAATTTTCTTTCCAAGAAATCACAGCATTGAAATAACCATAACATGGAAGAGGTCTATCTTGACCATAGGCAAAAAAGGTTCGGGTGGTGTCATGTAATTTTGGCATAATTTTATGGCCATATAATTCAAGCATCTTATTATATCTTATGAAAGTTCTATCACTCCCTGTATCAATTATCATATTTATTTCACTACCATCTATTTGCACTTTTTCTTTATTTTCAGCACCTGTATAGTAGGTATATTCATCTGAACTTTCACCCACTTCAGTCTTATTTTCTTCTTGTATGGTCTTAACTTTAGTTTGATTGAAATTTTTGTGGTTTCTATTATTATTTTGATTTGGGCGGTTCCTGCAAGCTCTAAAAAGATGTCCTAATTTATTGCAATATGAACAAGTCATTTTTTTAGCACCACATTCTTGTGCTGAATGTGTATCTAATCCACAGCGATAACATTTAGGCTTTGAGGCACCTGAAAATGATGGGGTACCTTGATTAGTGAATCTACCTTTGTTGAAATTATTAGCATTATAGTGCTTTTTAGGTTTATTTTGAACTCTATTTAGTGTTTGATCATTTTGAGGTTCAAGAAGTCTAATTTCTTTTCTAGAAATTTCTAACATTCTAGCAATATCAATGGTTTTTGACAGTGTCAAATTTTCTTGTTGCACAACAATTTTTCTTTAAGTTTTTTGTTGTTACATTTTTCAATTATTTGGTCTCTTACCATATCAGCTTCTAAATTCTCAAATTCACAAGATTTAGAAAGCTCTCTTAAAGAAATTAGGTAGTTGTCGATCGATTCATCATCTTTCTGGACTCTTTGTCTAAATTTAAATCTCTCAGTGACCACATTTTTATGAGGTGTGAAATATTTATCTAAAGCCATTTTAGTTTGTTCATAATTTTCCTTTTCATCTGGCAAGTTGAAAAATATACGCTGTACATTTGGCCCTAAACAATGCAATAGAGTTGCTCTCTTAATTTCATCCGATTTTTTTGAAATTCCAGATGCTATTTCAAAAATGGCATAGGATTCCATCCATTGCTTATATTCCGCAAATAAATTGCTTGCATTCATATTCATGGGTAAAGGTGGCGTCAGGTTGGCTTACATACTTGTTTTTATTTATTTATTTATTTATTTTTAGGGCTACAGTTATATTTTCAAATTCTCGTCGCCAATTTATGTTGTATAGTTATTATTTAATTAAACATTACTCACCAGATGAAATTATTATTACAAATTATTTATTACACTTTATATTTATATTTTAACATCAACACGTTGTTTACATTATACATAGTATTATTGTTTATGATGATGATCTCTTCTATATTTTTAAACACAGAATACTACAAAGCTTATCATATGGCCTTATTCTAAAACATTATAAGTAAATTGTTTGTGGATAATTTTTAGAATGTTAATTTCTCCAAATATATGAATAATTTGAAATATTCCTGTATTAATTGCAATAGAGAAGTGTTCAACTTTATGTGAATGAAGGCTGATAATCCACCAACTCCCTAGAAAATTGTAAATTCTTTCTTAGGGGAATCATGATAACTTGAGCATCACAGAGGATTATTTTAGCAACATTGGTACTGGAAACGTATAAGTTAGGTATTTATTGGCTATTTATGTGCAGAGTATTAGGCTCAGAGATTGAGAGCTCTGAGAAGAAAAGGAATAAGACTCTGCTATTATTATATCATTAATATATTCCGTATATTTAGATAGTTATTAAAATAATTTGTTTAGCCAAGCTGGTATTTTTTCCTGACTGACAACACATGGTGGCAGCGGTAAACTAATTTCTTAAAGAAAGTCGTTGTCTGAAAAGAATTTGAAACTCGACATCAAGTAAACTCGCAGCGGTAAACTAATTTCTTAAAGAAAGTCGTTGTTCGAAAAGAATTTGAAACTCGACATCAAGTAAACTCGCAGCGGTAAACTAATTTCTTAAAGAAGGTCATTGTTCGAAAAGAATTTGAAACTCGACATCAAGCAAACTCGCAGCGGTAAATTGAATTCTTAAAGAAGATCGTTGCTCGAAGAAAATAAAATTTGAAATTCGACATTTTAAGCAGATTATTGATAAGCGAAATTATCTCTATATATATAAAAATGAATGTATGTGTGTGTGTCCTTTATGCCTGACCAAACCACTCATTGGAACGCCATGAAACTTTGGGAAGTTATTTAGTATAGTACTGGGAAGGTTTCTGGCAAATAAAATATTTGAAATAACTTTTCGCCTGAAAATAATCAAGATAAATATTCTAATTTATCTGTTATAATTCAACAATCTGCTCTAAATATTATCATGATGATACAATGATTTTGTAATGTAGAAAATTAGGAAAGACAAAATTCAGGATGACACTGTAATTTATTTGAGACAAGAATAATGATACAATTCCAAGGCAAGATACTATTCCTTTAACTTCCAATTACCGAGGGAACAAAACGTCCGCTAGTTAATTATACAAATCTAAAATGGCTCAAAAATATAATTGCGTAGCACCAGAACCTTTTAATTTCTCAAATCCAGGTGATTGGCCTAAATGGATTAGGAGGTTTGAACGCTTTAGGCAGGCAAGTGGGTTAATTAACAACCCAGAAAATGAGCAAGTTAACATGCTTGTATATTGCATGGGCGATAATGCAGATGATATATTGTTGTCATGTAAAATAGCAAGTGACCAACTCGAGAAATATGATGAAGTTATCAAATGTTTTGAAAGTCACTTTATTCCAAGACGGAATATAATTTATGAAAGGGCAAGATTTAATCAAAGATGTCAACAGGAAGGAGAAAGGGTGAATGACTTTATCACAGCACTGCATAGCCTAGCCGAGCACTGCAATTTTGGGGCGTTATATGATGAGTTGATTAGGGACAGGATAGTTGTTGGAGTAAGAGATAGAGCGTTGTCTGAAAAAATGCAACTTGATACAGACTTGACCTTAGTGAAAGCCACACAGATGGCAAAACAATCAGAAAGTGTCAAAGAACAGCAGTCTAGCCTTTACCAACAAAATTTCGTAGATCAAATAAAGAAAATGCCTAATCGCATAAAAGAATCCAAAAAGCAAGAGTCAGAAATAAGACAATTTAAGTCGAACCAGTCAGGAAGATCATCACGTGGATGCACCAGGTGTGGCAATGCAAATAACCATGATTGGAAAAATTGCCCAGCCATGAACTCGTATTGTAATAAATGCAACAGGAAAGGCCATTATGCCAAAGTTTGCAGATCAGTAGCCATAAATAAAGTAAAATCAGAGATAACTTTTCTGGGATCTGTAGAAATTGAATCGTCTAAGAAATGTGTAGTACCAATTAAGGTAAACAATAGACAAATTAATTTTAAAATCGACACGGGAACTGATGTTAACGTGCTCTCCTTTCAACAATATTGTCAAAGTTTCCAAAGAATAAAATTAGAAAAATCGGATAAAATATTACAAGGTCCGAATGGAATACCCTTGAAAACAGTTGGAATGATCCACGTGATACTTCAAAATAAAGGCCAGCACTTAAACTCGAAAATATACATTGTTGATAAACTGAAACAACCACTTCTCTCTAGGGCAGTGTCGGGCAACCGGTGTGCCGTGGCACACTGGTGTGCCGCGAAGAATTTTAGGTGTGCCGCGAACATTTTTGTAGGTATTTAGAACTTTTGGTTAAATTTAAAAATAATGTTTCAAAAAATATTTTTTATAATTTTTATTCAATTTTAATAATTTTTTTCAAAAATTTTCATATAAAAAATGAAATTAAAAAAAAGCAAATTTCATTTTATATAAAACTTATTTTGGTATTATAATTACAACAGTTTGCATAATTTTATATTTCATATAACGTATGTACATAATCTTGACGTACATAACTGGCATTATTAAAAAATAAAAATGCAAATAGGTACGTACCTATTTAAAATCATAAGTTAAAAAAAACAATCCGCGAAAACAACTTTATTTAGACATGATAAGCCACGTTTGGAATATAAAAAGAGAGATTAAGAGGAACGTGGTAAGTTTCTTTATTAAGCAGTATACGAGCTTTCGGACGTCAGCCGTCCTTCATCAGGTATTGACATGAATGAGAAGGAGATGCTATATTTATAAGCGACAGTTTAGCATAAAAAATATTAAACAAGAAATAAAAGATTAAAAAGATTTGAGATTTGCATGCCAGTAATAAAAATATTTAAAAGTGTACAATATATATATAATATATAATATATATATAATATATAATATATATATAATATATTGTACACTTTTAAATATTTTTATTACTGGCATGCAAATCTCAAATCTTTTTAATCTTTTATTTCTTGTTTAATATTTTTTATGCTAAACTGTCGCTTATAAATATAGCATCTCCTTCTCATTCATGTCAATACCTGATGAAGGACGGCTGACGTCCGAAAGCTCGTATACTGCTTAATAAAGAAACTTACCACGTTCCTCTTAATCTCTCTTTTTACAACTTTATTTAAAATATTAAAATTAATTATTTTTAAAATAATATGTCCAAACTTAACCGTCATTTACAATCTTTGTCACAGCTGTTTATTAATAGAGACTCAAAGCTACAAAGCTTAAAAAAAGAAAACAAAAAAAAATTATAAATTTATTTTAAAAAATTTATTCGGAGTTTTCGTCAAAGTATTGCTGTAGTAATTCTTCATTTTTTTTGCATGTTGTAAAACACACACACATTCACACAATAAGTTTTGTACACCGTAAAATCTGTTGGTTAAAAAAGGAAAAAAATATTTTTGTTACGAAATTCTCACTCACTTTTAACTCAAGGTAACTTTATTTAAACATTTTATTATTATATTTGTGTGTTTTCTAAATTCTCTCAAAACTAGATGGAGAGATTTCTAATTAGAGAAGGTGCCAGTGATAAACAAAATCAAAACGAAAATAAAGAAGATAAGAAAATAGTAAAATCAACTGGAAATAAGAGGAAATACGTTGAAGATTATCTCAAATATGGATTTATACCATCTGTTAATGATCCATCACTGCCGTTTTGCTTAATTTGCCAAAAAACCCTCAGCAACGAAACAATGGTGCCAAGTAAACTACTTCGACATATTGAGACAAATCATCAGGAGCAGATGAACAATCCAATAAGCTACTTTGAAAATATACGATCAAGTTTTCAAAAGCAATCAAAAAAATTCAAGAAATTTATGACCACCTCAGATGAAGCTCAAACAGCTAGTTACATGATAGCTCAACTCATCGCTCGAAAGAAGAAAGCTCACGCGGAAGCAGAGGAAATTATCTTGCCTGCTTTAAAAATTGTGGCTGGATGTATGTTAACGAATGATGCTATGGAGAAGGTTACGAAAATTCCACTATCATCAAAAACTATTGCGAGAAGAATTGAAGATATGTCAGAAGATATTGAGTTGCAAATAAAACAATCTTTTATTGATTCATCAACAAAATGGGCTATACAGCTTGATGAAACCACAGATATTAGTAATAAAGCTCAATTGCTGGCATTTTTGAGGTTCGTCGATACAGGAAAAATTGTGAATAACTACTTTTTTTGTAAAGAATTAAAACAAAGAACGACTGGTGCGGACATTTTTGAATTAGTTGATGAAAATGTTATGAAGTATAACTTGAGATGGGAAAATTGTGTTAGCGTCTGTACGGATGGAGCTCCAGCTATGAAAGGTTCAAGAAAGGGATTGATAGCACATGTCATTAAAAAAATCCAAATATCAAATTTGTTCACTGTATGATTCATAGAGAAATGTTAGTGTCAAAGTCGGTTCCTCCCATCCTTGTCACAACTCTAGATGAAGTTGTCAAAGTAGTCAATTACATCAAATCAAATGCTCTTCGATCGAGAATTTTTTCAACATTTTGTGAAGCAATGGATTCCGATTATAAAAAATTATTGTTTCATACTGAAGTCAGATGGTTGTCGAAAGGCAAAGTTTTAAATCGATTTATTTCAATGAAAAATGAAATAATGGCATTCATTGATAACGAAGAGATTAATTTTCCTTTCATGATGAGTGATGTTTGGTGGTTACGAGTTTCATTTTTGGGTGATATTTTCGACAAATTAAACAGCCTTAATTTAAATTTGCAAGGTGCTCAGGAGAACATTATCACTATCTCCACCAAGTTGAAAGCGTATAAGGAAAAACTCAGTTTATGGAATTTAAACATTGCTAAAGAAAACTTTGCATCTTTTCCGATGGTTCAAGAGAATCCATCAAAATCTATTATCAAAAAAGAAGTCGAAGAAACTTTGACATTACTATCCGCTTCTTTTGATAAATATTTTCCTAACTTGGACGTTGAAAAGATGGAATAGGTAGTTAACCCATTTATGCACTGTGAAATTCAACATCTGGAAGAAGAAATGCAAGAAAACTTAATTGATTTAAAAAACGATTTAGTTTTCAAAAGACTATTCACTGAAAAGGAGCTATCTGAGTTTTGGTTGTGCTTAAACTCCAAATTTCCTAAACTTAGTAATGCGGCCATCGAATCATTGTTGCCATTTGGAAGTTCCTACCTGTGTGAGCAAGGTTTTTCAACACTCACAGAAATGAAGTCTAAGAAGCGCGAAAGACTTCAAATGATAGATGAGGAGATGCGCGTTTGTCTTTCACAAGTAGATCCCCGTATTGATTTGATATGCTCTCAAAAACAATCGCAATGCTCGCATTGATTATGTTAATTTAATATTGAAAATTAATAAAATGTGATATATATTTTTAAATTTTTACTAGTATTTATTGTTGTATTTTAATTACCTACGAGGAAATTTATAGTGAGAACCACAGGTGCGCCGCGAAAAAAATAAATTAAGCTTAGTGCGCCGCAACTCGAGAAAGGTTGCCCGACACTGCTCTAGGGAGACAAGCGAGAAATTAAATATTGTGAGAATGATTCAGCAATTATCATCAAATCCTTTTAACCCAAAAAGAGAGTTTCCAAAATTATTTAGTGGTTTAGGACATGCTAAAATAAATTACAAAATATCCCTACAACCTGATGCGAAACCATATGCCTTGTGCACCCCTAGGAGAGTTCCAATTCCCTTAATGAAACAGTTGAAGGAACAACTTGAAGAGATGACCAGGCTAGGAGTCATTGAATCAGTAGAAGAGCCAACTGAGTGGTGTGCGGGAATGGTTGCAGTACCTAAACCAGGAGGGAAATTAAGAATTTGTGTTGATTTAACAAAGCTAAATCAGTATATAAGAAGAGAAAATTATCCACTACCGGCAACAGAGCATATCCTGGGACAGCTTGGAAATGCTTGCTATTTTTCCAAGCTAGATGCAAATTCTGGATTTTGGCAGTTCGGGTTAGCTAAAGAATCCCAAAAACTAACCACTTTTATAACGCCATTCGGCAGGTTCCTCTTCAAAAGAATCCCATTTGGAATATCATCAGCACCAGAAATATTTCAAAGAAAGATGACTCAGCTTCAGGGGAAAATAGAAGGGGTGGTATGCTTCATGGATGATATTGTTGTATAAGGATCCTCCTTAGAAGAACATAACGAAAGGGTACGCCAAGTTTTGAAGAAACTTCAAGAAGAAGGGATGACACTCAACCCAGAAAAGTGCCAATTTGGAGTTAAAACTATAAAATTCCTGGGACACACAATTAGTTCAGAAGGCTTATTCATTGACGAAGAAAAGCTCGACGCTGTTATAAAAATGGAAGAGCCTAGATCAGCAAAATAATTGAAGTCTTTCTTAGGCATAGTGAATTACTTGGGAAAATTCATTCCCAACCTTGCGAACAAAATACAACCTTTGAACTCATTATTAAGCACAAAAAATGAGTGGGTTTGGGAAGAACTTCAGAAAAAGAGCTTTAATCTACTGAAGCAAGAATTGGCATCCAGACCAAATCTAGCCTTATATAATCCCTCAAGACTGACCATAATATCAGCTGATGCTTCCTCGTTTGGAATAGGTGGAGTCCTAAGACAAGAACAACCTGATGGATCTTTAAAACCTGTAGCTTATGTGTCTAGAACACTTTCAGAAACGGAGAAAAGATACAGCCAAATTGAAAAAGAAGGACTGGCTATAGTATGGACTTGCGATCGACTAAAAGATTATGTTACAGGAATTAAAATCCATATTGAAACAGATCACAAGACCCTGATTGCCATTTTTACACCCAAACCCTTGGAGGACATAACTCCCAGACTTCAGCGATTGAAAATGAGGATGATGAGGTATTCCTATCAAATAAGTCACATTGCTGGCAAAAAGCAAATAGTGGCTGATTTATTATCAAGGAAGCCTATCTCGAAACGGCATGAAGATGAACTGGGAGAAGAACTTTCTGCGTACATCCAATCCATTGAATTTCCAGCAACAGAAGAAAGACTTCTGGAGATTTCGAGAAAGCAAAAGGAAGATTCACTTTGCTCTCAAGTGGCTAATTATTGTACAGGTGGATGGCCTAAGAACAAAAAAGAAGTAGATCCAGAAATAAGAGGATACTGGCAATTTCAGGACGACCTGACCTATCAGAATGGTCTTCTTCTTAGAGGACAAAGAATTCTGATCCCTAGGTCAATGCGGAAAGAGATCCTTGAAAAATTGCACCAAGGCCATTTTGGGATCAATAAATGCAGATCTAGAGCAAAAGAGTCGGTATGGTGGTTGGGAATTTCCCAAGAAATTGAAAGGATGGTTTCGTCGTGTATAAAGTGCTTGAAGGAGAGAAGACCCAAGCATGAAGCTTTGATGCCCTCTGAATTCCCGATCAGACCTTGGCAAAAAGTCGGAATGGACCTCTTTTACCTAAATGGGAGATGGTACCTAATTGTTTGTGATTACTATTCCAGGTACCCAGAAATATCACTTTTACAAAATCTAACTGCTAAAGAAGTGATAAACCGTCTTAAATCTATATTTGCTAGGCACGGAACGCCTGAGACAGTTAGAAGCGATAATGGACCCCAATTCCAAAAGGTTCTTGGGTCCGAATTTTCAAGATTTTCGAAGGAATGGTCTTTCAAGCACATCACCTCCAGCCCGAGATTCCCTCAAAGCAATGGATTTATTGAAGCAATCATTAAGAACATAAAACAAAGTCTTAAGAAAGAAGAAGATTGCTACCTGACTCTTCAAGCATATAGAACGATGCCCCTGGAAAATGGGTATAGTCCAGCCGAACTATCAATGGGACTATCAATGGGACGACGCCTTAGGACCTCAGTTCCCGCTATAGAGTCATCACTGATGCCAAGATACTTGGACTCCAAAGCCTTGCAAGAAAGAGAGAAATGGAGGATGATCAACCAGAAGCGTCTATATGATGAACGACATGACGTACATAGCTTGCCTCAGCTTCAACAGGGAGACAGCGTTTGGATTAGAGATCAAAGGGTAGAAGGGAAAGTTCTACACAAATCCCAAGAACCTCGCTCCTATTGGGTACAAACTCCTCAAGGAAAAGTTAGGCGAAACTGGCTTCACCTCACACGCCTGCCAACTAAGGAAAGTACCATGGATGCTCCTGAAGATAGTCGGCGCCAGGAGCTGAGGAATGAGGAGCCCCCCCCCCCCTTGACATCAACAGGGCAAACAAGGAAATGCAAGGACGACCAGGACCAGGAGACCGAGGAGGATTGCCCGACATCAAAAACCCCACATACAAGAGAAGGAAGGACGCGGAGTGAAAACCAAGACCAGGATCAAGAGAGGAGCCTCCCTTCAACGCCAGTAGTGCAGACAAGATATGGAAGGGTGGTCAAGAAACCTCAAAGATTCTTGTAAAAGTAAGAGAGGAGATGTGCAGAGTATTAGGCTCAGAGATTGAGAGCTCTGAGAAGAAAAGGAATAAGACTCTGCTATTATTATATTATTATTATATTCCGTATATTTAGATAGTTATTAAAAGAATTTGTTTAGCCAAGCTGGTATTTTGTCCTGACTGACAACACAATTTAGATCAAATCCTACTATTAAAAGGTTTGACTTCAAGTGTGATTCATTCAAATAACGCTACCACTATACCATATTTATATAATTGGGGACCTCCTCTTAGCCACGTGCTCTATTAGTCTTTGTGCTTCTTTAATTTCTATCAGTCATTACTGAGTGCGGAGTTATTCTTGAAGAATACAAAGAAACGTGAAACAGGTATATTTGAGGACATCAGGTCTTTCCTTCTTTGATCAAAGAATTAAATTTAATTAGATTCTGAAATGACAGAATATATGGCATTTACATTTTCCTTTTCAAATTATGCAGAGGGCCTCCACAGGGGTGAGCTCTTACTTCCATAGGGATAGCGTTATCTTCAAGAGCCTAGTACTGTGGTGTGCGCCTGGAAGACACTGCAACTATCTGCTGAACACTTTGTGGCCATCATTCACCCGAACATTGCTGGGTTATAAATTTTAATCAGGCCATCAAACCTCAGTCCAGGATTTTCATATGTTTGTTATTTTGGAGAGAAAGTTCTCCAAAACATCTCCATGCTTTTTTTTCCTTATTAAGTAATGACAGTGTTCAATTCACTAGTGCTGGCGCCAGTGTTTAACTATTTATTGGTTTTTTGGGTCTCTTAGACATCATGATTCAAATACAGCTTTCCTGCTCCAAAGGGTCCAGATAGCATACAGAATTAAAGGAAAGGAACTCATGGTTGGTGTAGATCAAACCTAATTGAATATATTGTTTTCTGGAGCCTTGCTGTTGCCAAGTCGCCTCACTTATTGGAAGCAGGCGCCCTTCAACCTGAAATTGATATATGGGCCTGCCCACTTCCACCTTATTGACTCTGCATCCATTCGCGCCTGCAATCTCTTTGGGATGTCATCACTTCACTTTTCGTGGTCAAAGGGCTTTGCTTCTGACCTGGTTCAATGTCAATCATGAGTATTACGCCAAATCCTTCTCCATTCCTCATCATCTTGTATTCTAATTGGTTGCCACTTATATAATGTGTAAACAATAGTGGGGCACACAGATCTCTTTTCCATTAAAGTTTATATGGGCCTTCTGTATATGGAATCATAAAAGTGAACCGATTTCTCAGTATGAATAAATCAAATGATGTGTCAATAGAGAATGTAGCCAGGGTTAAAAGCAATACATTCTCACTGGGTGCCACGTTTTTCAACAAAGGAGAAGATGGAGCCCAGAGTTGAATAGTGTATGTTTATGTATTAAAATCGTGATGATTTTATAGGTTTTTACAATGTTAATGTCTTAAAAAAAACTATTTCCAGATCTCTACATGTCCAAATATTCGGGCGCCAGTGGCTGCAAAAAAGCAGACCACAAATTTACTCATCTATGGCACATGTAGAGACCTAAAGCTATGCCGGCTAGCAATAATGTTGAAGGTTTTTTGGCTAAACATATTTTATTTTTTCTAATAAAATAATTTTTCAATGTACTACAAATATAAATAAAACAAAGAAAACATACTTAAATAATTGCACGCGCATATAAGATTTCATAGAAAAGGATAAAAAAACTATATAAGGTTAAAAGGGAGGAGTTTATAATATATATTATATCTATATTAATAAAATGCAAATTTCATAAGAGTACATCACTAAAAACTTTCGTTACAATGCATCAATTTCAACCAAATTTTCAATATTTATGTAAAACGAGATGGAGCAGGTTTTGCTTAACATCAAAATATTTTTCCTAACTTTAAAATACATAACTTTGCTGTTATCGATAAAATACAAAAGAATTCAACAGAGTAAAAGTATTTATACTTTCAAAAGTGTTTACTTTCCGCTTCTTGCTAACTGCTCTAATTTGAAATATTTGGTAGGTTTTATTTATTTATATATTTTCATTTTTAGATATAACTGATCTAATTCGTCGTTTAAAATAACTGCTCTTGAAATATTTGGTATGTTTTATTTATTTATATATATTTTCATTTTTAGATATAACTGATCTAATTCGCCGTTTAAAATAACTGCTCTAATTCGAAATATTTGGTATTTATTTATTGAAGTCCTTTTTTAAATTTTCTTATGGAGTTTTTTAATTATTGCTTTTATCTTTTAAATACAGTTTATTTATTATATTTTATACATATATGGGTTGTATCTAAAAAATAGGTTATTTATATTTTTAAATAAGCGAGGGATTTCTTTAACAGATTCATTTATTTGTCTTTTTGAGGTCTTTTTTCAAAATTTTATTTAAGATATTTTAATTTATTTGATTAAGTATTTTATATTTAGATTATTTATAGTTTTTTTTTAACATATAGGGGTTGTATTTTGTATTTTAGAAAATTATTTCTATTTTTTTCCTCAAAAAAGCATGCTTTTTCATTGCCGTGTCCTGCGGTTGGTCTATTTTTGAGGCTTTTTAATGATAACTGGTTTTGTACATTAATTTTTTAGCTTTTTTTAATATTATGCTTTTAGTTTTTTATAATCTTTTTAACATATCTGGAAGGTTATTTTGAAGAAAAGGCATGCTTTTTTCTTATTTCTTATTTCTTATTTTTCTTATTTCTATTTTTTTCCTCAAAAAAGCATGCTTTTTCATTGCTGTGTCCTGCGGTTGGTCTATTTTTGAGACTTTTTAATGATAAATGGTTTTGTACATTAATTTTTTAGCTTTTTTTAATATTATGCTTTTAGTTTTTTATAATCTTTTTAACATATCTGGAAGGTTATTTTGAAGAAAAAATTTAGGAATTTTGATTTTTACCTCAAAAAGACAGGTATTTTTTATGCTTTGTTTATAAATTGCTGGTTTTTAAGCTTTTGTTATTAATCTCAATATTTTTTTTCAGAATATGCCTCGCCGCAGCCGACCTTTAATTGGTAGGAATACAGCTGCTTCCAGGAGATATAGGAATGCTATAGCTATTGAGACACCACTTCAAAGTGAGACGCGTCGTGCGCTTCGCCGTCTTAGGTATTCTGAAGCCCGCGTCGCAGCTGCACAAACTATGCAAGTTCCTGTTCAGCGTATTCAGCTTTGGACTCATAAGCCGTTTTCAGGTTTGCAGTATAATACCCATATTGATTATAAAGCTGATTCATCTGTCGATATAGGCCAAATGTCTCGGGTATGCCAGTTTTGCTCTGCTTTGAGATTTAGAGATGAACCCTTTGGCCTCTGTTGTAAACAAGGTAGAGTTTCTCTACCTGCTATTGAGTCCCCTCCAGAACCTATTTTCTCTTTGCTCTCTGGCCTACATCCTCTATCGAAGTCCTTCTTGCTGCATATCCGTAGATATAACTCTATATTCCAAATGACATCTTTTGGTGCTAGACAAGTTGTAACTGTAAATATGCATATTTTGTGTGGTATTACAAAAGTTTCAATAAATATCTTTTTTAAGTATTTTCTCTTCAAGCCCATCATACACCACACATGCTACATTTTTCACATGTTTCAATGTGTAGGGTTTTAAACCTTCATGGTAAGGTATTCTTACTTAAGAAGTATACTGTGTTAGAAAAATTTATCGTTTTTAATTATTGGTTATTTTATTGTGTTTATTTTACATACATGTGTTTATATTACATAGTATGTGTTATTTTTTGATAATTTGATTGGAAATATTAGTTTTAGCACAACTTGCTTCATACCGTAATGTTATATCTGTGTTGGCTTGCTGAACAATACTGGCCCAACATGAATTTTCCTATGTTTACCCAAATTACCATTTTAGCATAAGTATACATCTTGCACCTAATAAGAGACCTAAACAATGTGTAAGGTTGTACAAAGAGTGGTCTAACATACACATTGTTTCGGTTTCAGTGAACAAAGAGGTCAGTAAATTTTATTAGAAAAAAAAACTATTCCATGTAATGTAATAGAAACAAAATACGACCACTACGACCCGGGTTCGATCCCCGCATTGGACACTTTTTTCTGTTTAAAAAAAATGCTCCAATGGCCCCCCGATTCTTGCAAAAGTCCAACCCCACCAGCGAGTGCAAGTAAGCAAACGTGGCTCTGGCACATTTGTAAGTGCAAAGTCGAACTTCTTTCACATGTGTAGACATGTGGTGCGCTTACAGTAAAAAGCAGTCGCTAACTACCCACCATGCTTATCATGGCCTGTACCACGTGTACTAGGGATAAGCAAAAAAATAAAAATAAAAAAATAATGAGGATTAAAGATATTGATTTGTGTTGAAAATTTTGCATGCATTTCTCTTTCTGTTCTTATCTTGCAAAGCTAATGGATTGTTTAGGTTGCTTATTTTTGACTCGCCAATTTGTTTAGTGATAAAGTGTTTTCAGAGTGTTTTCGTTCTTTTTCAGAGCATCACCCTACTAAAAAATTACCTGACCTTTCCTAATATTCAGATAGATTGATTATATCAACGTACTAGACTATAAACATTCCCTCGAGTAAAAACAATTATTTAAAAAAAAATCTTATCTATATATATATCACTCGGGTAGATATGCACACGGGTCAATCCCGGGGCGAAGCCCGGGTCGGCGTCTAGTATATATATATATATAAAACTTAAAAAAAAATAAAAAAGGCCTATTATGCAAAAGTCCCCAGATTATCCCCACCTACCTCGAGATCCAACCACCCAAGTCCAGGATTCAAAAAGGGGCGGCTAAGTCCACAGCCAGCGGCCTGAACCCTCAGCAAATCCAGTCCTCAGCTTCTTAGGAAGAAGTTCTAACTAAAAAAAAAAAAGTAAATATCCCGCTTCCTTGCCCCAGTGTTGCTGGATTCACCCCCCAAGGCTATCATCACTCTTCTCTCTATGAAAATAAAAAAAGGTATATTAAAAAATAAATTAAATATAAAGAATACTAGACGAATGGCCCGGGCAACGCCCGGGTTTTACCCGAGTGCGTATATATTTTAAAAATGTTTTAATTAAAATACTATTCGTTACAATTATAAATTAGCGCCGTGGATGTCTCTCTTGTGAAACGTCCCGCCCCAAACTGTGTGTGCCTTGAAAATATAAAAATAAAAATGTGAACGGAAAAATATGTCCAGGGTAGCCTAGTGGTCATGGCATCTGCCCGGTAAGCGGAAGGTCGTGGGTTCGATTCCCATCCCTTGACACTTTTTTTATTTTATCCATTCTGACCAAAATCTATCCGTGAACTTCACACAGTGAACTTCACACAGAGAGAATAAGGCAATTATATAAGTAGATAATCCAAATTGTGCCTTATCACACACTATTTTTTTATTTGGCCTTATTACCTTGTGTTTATAATCTATGACGTAATGCCGGCGGCGCGCGCCCGTTGGCTGCCGGCGAGCACGTGACCTCCCTGTGCGCGCATCCGTGACAGAACCGGCCGGCCCATGACGGTCGTGACTATATATGTTGATGGATGGATAATAATAATAATATAATAATAATGATAATGATCATAATGATGATGCGCGCGCACCCGTGACAGAACCGGCCGGCCGGCCCATGACGGTCGTGACTATATATGTTGATAATAATAATAATAATATAATAATAATAATAATTATTATTATTATTATTACTAGACGCCGACCCGGGCTTCGCCCCGGGATTGACCCGTGTGCATATCTACCCGAGTGATATATATATAGATAAGATTTTTTTTTTAATAATTGTTTTTACTCGAGGGAATGTTTGTAGTCTAGTACGTTGATATAATCAATCTATCTGAATATTAGGAAAGGTCAGGTAATTTTTTTGTAGGGTGATGCTCTGAAAAAGAACGCTATACCACTTTATCACTAAACAAATTGGCGAGTCAAAAATAAGCAACCTAAACAATCCATTAGCTTTGCAAGATAAGAACAGAAAGAGAAATGCATGCAAAATTTTCAACACAAATCAATATCTTTAATCCTCATTATTTTTTATTTTTATTTTTTTGCTTATCCCTAGTACACGTGGTACAGGCCATGATAAGCATGGTGGGTAGTTAGCGACTGCTTTTTACTGTAAGCGCACCACATGTCTACACATGTGAAAGAAGTTCGACTTTGCACTTACAAATGTGCCAGAGCCACGTTTGCTTACTTGCACTCGCTGGTGGGGTTGGACTTTTGCAAGAATCGGGGAGCCATTGGAGCATTTTTTTTTTTAAACAGAAAAAAGTGTCCAATGCTGGGATCGAACCCGGGTCGGAGTGGCCGTATTTTGTTTCTATTCCATTACATGGAATAGTTTTTTTTTTTCTAATAAAATTTACTGACCTCTTTGTTCACTGAAACCGAAACAATGTGTATGTTTGACCACTCTTTGTACAACCTTACACATTGTTTAGGTCTCTTATTAGGTGCAAGATGTATACTTATGCTAAAATGGTAATTTGGGTAAACATAGGAAAATTCATGTTGGGCCAGTATTGTTCAGCAAGCCAACACAGATATAACATTACGGTATGAAGCAAGTTGTGCTAAAACTAATATTTCCAATCAAATTATCAAAAAATAACACATACTATGTAATATAAACACATGTATGTAAAATAAACACAATAAAATAACCAATAATTAAAAACGATAAATTTTTCTAACACAGTATACTTCTTAAGTAAGAATACCTTACCATGAAGGTTTAAAACCCTACACATTGAAACATGTGAAAAATGTAGCATGTGTGGTGTATGATGGGCTTGAAGAGAAAATACTTAAAAAAGATATTTATTGAAACTTTTGTAATACCACACAAAATATGCATATTTACAGTTACAACTTGTCTAGCACCAAAAGATGTCATTTGGAATATAGAGTTATATCTACGGATATGCAGCAAGAAGGACTTCGATAGAGGATGTAGGCCAGAGAGCAAAGAGAAAATAGGTTCTGGAGGGGACTCAATAGCAGGTAGAGAAACTCTACCTTGTTTACAACAGAGGCCAAAGGGTTCATCTCTAAATCTCAAAGCAGAGCAAAACTGGCATACCCGAGACATTTGGCCTATATCGACAGATGAATCAGCTTTATAATCAATATGGGTATTATACTGCAAACCTGAAAACGGCTTATGAGTCCAAAGCTGAATACGCTGAACAGGAACTTGCATAGTTTGTGCAGCTGCGACGCGGGCTTCAGAATACCTAAGACGGCGAAGCGCACGACGCGTCTCACTTTGAAGTGGTGTCTCAATAGCTATAGCATTCCTATATCTCCTGGAAGCAGCTGTATTCCTACCAATTAAAGGTCGGCTGCGGCGAGGCATATTCTGAAAAAAAATATTGAGATTAATAACAAAAGCTTAAAAACCAGCAATTTATAAACAAAGCATAAAAAATACCTGTCTTTTTGAGGTAAAAATCAAAATTCCTAAATTTTTTCTTCAAAATAACCTTCCAGATATGTTAAAAAGATTATAAAAAACTAAAAGCATAATATTAAAAAAAGCTAAAAAATTAATGTACAAAACCATTTATCATTAAAAAGTCTCAAAAATAGACCAACCGCAGGACACAGCAATGAAAAAGCATGCTTTTTTGAGGAAAAAAATAGAAATAAGAAAAATAAGAAATAAGAAATAAGAAAAAAGCATGCTTTTTCTTCAAAATAACCTTCCAGATATGTTAAAAAGATTATAAAAAACTAAAAGCATAATATTAAAAAAAGCTAAAAAATTAATGTACAAAACCAGTTATCATTAAAAAGCCTCAAAAATAGACCAACCGCAGGACACGGCAATGAAAAAGCATGCTTTTTTGAGGAAAAAAATAGAAATAATTTTCTAAAATACAAAATACAACCCCTATATGTTAAAAAAAAAACTATAAATAATCTAAATATAAAATACTTAATCAAATAAATTAAAATATCTTAAATAAAATTTTGAAAAAGGACCTCAAAAAGACAAATAAATGAATCTGTTAAAGAAATCCCTCGCTTATTTAAAAATATAAATAACCTATTTTTTAGATACAACCCATATATGTATAAAATATAATAAATAAACTGTATTTAAAAGATAAAAGCAATAATTAAAAAACTCCATAAGAAAATTTAAAAAAGGACTTCAATAAATAAATACCAAATATTTCGAATTAGAGCAGTTATTTTAAACGGCGAATTAGATCAGTTATATCTAAAAATGAAAATATATATAAATAAATAAAACATACAAAATATTTCAAGAGCAGTTATTAAGCTACGCTTGGCATCATAAATGTTCGCATGTAAAGCTATTTCAGGCCTTACATATTTCTAACAACCTTTTTGAAATAGGTTTTTGAAACATGGAAATTATAATACTTCAAATAAATAGAAATAGAGTGAACACAAATAAAACATACCAAATTGCAACATCTTCGTACACATTTATTTTTAGCAAATCTTTATTGTCTTAGTAAAGTCTGATACAGCCTTTTATTGTTTATTTTCGAAACGCCAAAAAGTGACAAAAACAAATCAAAAAGGGATGATGATAACCTGCGTCTTGCAGATTAACATTTTCATAGAAACATATATATATACATATTTATTGCTAGCTATATATCACCATCTTCTCTCTTCAAACACGAAATCTCACAGGCGGTCTCCTCGCTCGAGGTGGGTTCCGCCTTAGGACAGGACCCTCCTCTTTCAAGGCCTCGGGGTCCAGCG
The DNA here is from genome assembly GCA_030710605.1 of Cordylochernes scorpioides. Taxonomy (NCBI): domain Eukaryota; kingdom Metazoa; phylum Arthropoda; class Arachnida; order Pseudoscorpiones; family Chernetidae; genus Cordylochernes; species Cordylochernes scorpioides. Next base: position 15,299,191 of record CP092870.1, read on the forward strand.
AGCGAAGAGGCTCCAATGACTTTCCATCGTCTGTATCACTCTGAACCTCTGAATCTTGATCCGACCGCTGGCTAGTTAGTCCTGGCGACAGCGACTCCATATAACCTCTGTCTCGTACAACCTCCGAGATTATGGCACTGGGACCTGCTCCTCTTGAGTGCTCGGGTTGACGCTCTCCATCTCCACTCTCATCTTCCTCACCATTCCTCCACCTATTTCTAATTTGATCCCTGTGATAGGCCTTTACCTGTCCGTGGATCAAAATGGTGTAGACTCTAGTTCCCTTCTTGCCCACAATTTTTCCTGGGATCCATTTATCACCACCTCTAAAGTTTTTACACCACACTAAATCATCTATCTGGAATTCTTCCAAATGGGTTCGCCGATCATACTTCATTTGCCTGGCTTGCTGGTCCCTAACTCTAGATGCCAAGCTGGGATGTATCAACGATACTCTGGTTCGAAGCGCACGCCCAATAAAGAGCTCTGATGGAGTCTTTCCCGTTGTCACATGCGGGGTGCTTCGATATGCCAGAAGAACTTTTGATAAGGTGTCTTGAATGGTATCCCCAATTTTCCTTTTAATTTTATCCAGGGCAGTCTTAATAGTTCTAACCGCTCTTTCAGCCAAGCCATTACTTTGCGGGTGGTACGCCGGGATCAATGTTTGTTTAATTCCATTTCCTTCCAGAAAACCTTTCATTTCACTACCAGTAAACTGAGGTCCATTATCAGATACAAGTTCGTCCGGTAACCCATAGGAATAAAAAAGTCGCCGTAGTTGCTCAATGGTTTTGCGTGTGGTGGTCTCTCTCATTGGGATGGCTTCGATCCACTTTGAATGACTATCTACTACTATTAATAAATTAATGTTTTCCTTATTTGCAAAATCAATGTGAATTCTTTGCCAAGGTCTGGTTGACCATTTCCAGGGTTGCCATTTTCCTTTATTTGGCCCATCCTGGGATTGCTGACAGCTTCTGCACTTATTCACCAAAAACTCGATTTGGGTATCTAAATTTGGCCACCAAAAATGTGATCTTGCTACAGCCTTCATTCTGTTCATACCGGAATGAGTCTCATGAAGACAGTTCAAGATTTTTATTCTGAGAGATGGTGGAATGACAACTCTCATTCCCCAAACCAAACACTCCCCATCTACAGTTAGCTCAAGTTTCCTTTGAAAATAAGGTCTGAGGTGATCAGCCACCTTTTCAGGCCAGCCTTGCTGAGTATAAAATTTGGCCAATGAGAGCACTTCGTCTTTTTCAGTTTCCGTGGCAATTTCCTCTGCTGTGATCGGCAATTCTTCCACAAAGGATAAAGCATAGACATTATTTAATCTTGGAATTTCTTCACAGCCCACAGGAAAACGTGACAGAAGATCTGCATTCCCATGGTCTTGAGTTCTTCGAAATTTAATATCGTAAGTATAAGCTGACAAAATAAGCGCCCAACGCTGCAATCTTGAAGTAGATAAGGTGGGGATTCCTGATTTTGGGCCCAAAATGGTCACCAATGGCTTATGGTCTGTAATAAGAATAAATTTTCTTCCATAAATAAATTGATGAAACTTGGTAACTCCATATATAATGGCTAGAGCCTCCTTCTCAATCTGAGAATAATTTTGTTCTGCTCCCGATAAAGTCCGAGAGGCAAACATAATCGGTCTCTCCTGGCCTTCTATAATATGTGACAACACAGCGCCCACTCCAATCTGCGATGCATCAGTGGCCAAACACAATGGCAAAGTCGTATCATATGGGACTAGCACCCTCTCAGAGGTAATGCTGTTCTTGCACTTGTCAATGGCCTCTCCACATTCCTTTGTTCAAACCCAAGGACGTTTTTTGTGAAGAAGCTCATGAAGAGGCTTCAAAAGCTCTGGCAAATTGGGTATGAACTTCCCATAAAAGTTTACCAAACCAAGAAATGACCTTAATTCAGAGATATTCGTAGGCGTTTTGGCCTTCTGTATTGCTTGTACCTTATGATCTAAAGGTCTGATGCCCTCTCCCGTGACAAGATGTCCTAAATATTCAATTTCTTTTTGCAAAAATAGGCATTTTTCTTTCTTTAGTTTGATATTATACTTCGCCAAGCGAGCAAATATAGTCTTCAACAACGCCAGATGTTCTTCAATTGATGCTGTGGCTATAAGGACATCATCAATATAACAAATTACGCCTCCTATACCCGACAAAACCCTATCCATTACAGATTGAAAATAACTGGGCGCATTTGCCAATCCAAATGGCATTCTCTTAAACCTGAAAAGCCCTTTATGAGTATTTATCGTTAGTAACGGTCGGGTGCCTGGGTCCACCTCTAATTGCAGATAAGCGTTCCTCAAGTCCAATTTAGAAAAGTATTTTCCCTTGGCCAATGTGGAGAATAAATCTTGCTGTGTGGGAAGGGGATAGGCCGCAGTGTCCAAATATTTATTTAGAGTTACCTTGAAGTCGCAGCAAATTCTGATCTCTTTATTTTTCTTCGGCACTACAACCACTGGAGTGGCCCATTTACTGCTCGCCACCTCACATAGATAACCCTTAGCCACCATTTTGTCTAATGCTTCAGTAACTGCTGGCCTAATGGCGAAAGGCACCGGACGAGCCTTATGGAAAATTGGATTCACATCACACATGTTTACTGAAAATGTGAAACCTTTTATTGGTTCAGTTGTCTCCACAAATAGGGCTTGATTTTCCTTCAAAATTTCCTCAATGGTAATTTCCACAGGCATATGTTTTACCGCGAAACAGCCCAATTTCAATCTATTTATCCATTCTCTTCCCATCAAAGCCCTCTTTTCTCCTTTCACCACCAACGCTCTAAGTTTGTAAGTAATATCTTGACACTCCACTTTGACATTGATTTTACCCAGAATGGGTACCACGGTACCATCATAAGTTCTTACAATAATACTCGCTTTTTCCAATTTTAAGTGTTGAAGACTATTTTTAAAATCCTTTTCTGATATCAGTGTTAGACCACTACCCATATCCATTTCAAATTTAATAAAGTTTCCTTCTACTTTTAACTCCATCAGATAGGGAGGGTCACTTGAGGCAAAATTAATTTTATACTCAGGTATCGTCACGCTTATAATTTTCTGGACATACTCGTCCTCCTCTTCTTGGTCTCCTATCTGATGTATATTTCCCGGCTGATTCTGATGTTGCCTTAGATTTCTTCTACTGCTCCAACATATTGAGGCAATGTGTCCTTTTTTATTACACTTAAAGCATATCGCCTCCTTAAATCTACATAGTTCTTTATGCTGTTTACCACAATGTTTACATTTGCCATTTTGGAAATTTGATTCAACCTTGCGTTCCATCCTCAACTTATCTACACAATCTTCACCCTGCTCCAAGTGAAATAATTTTGTATTTTTCTCGGCTGCTTCCATAGATAATGCTATCTCAATTACTTTAGCTAAAGAAATGTCGCCCTCCGACAAAATTCTATTTTGTATTTTGGCATTATATAAACCACAAACCATTTTATCACGTAAAGAATCCACCAGAAAATTTCCAAAGTTGCATGAGGAAGCCAAACGCTTAATTTCCACCAAGTAATCCGAGATGCTTTCTTCCTTTAATTGCATTCTTTTAAAAAAAATGAACCCCTCTACTACAATTGAGCGCTTTGGAGAGAAGTGCCTTTTCAAGATATCTATTAGGTTATCAAAAGTTTTATCTTTAGGTAGAATAGGACTGCACAAATTCTTCAAAACACCATATGTTTTACTTCCCATGAGGGTTAGGAGATAAGCCTTTTTCTTCTCATCCCCTGCCTCCTCCAATATGAGAAACTGTTCCAATCGTTCATAAAACGTTTCAAAAGTTTCAGTTTCCTCATTATATTCCTTAAATTGGTAACTAGCCATTTTTTTCACTCTTTCTTAAATTTGCATCCTAAAACTTTGCAATTTGTGTCTTTTAAAATTTACTTTCAAATATATGCAAAATCAAAGATATTTTCTAAAAATATTTACTTCAAAATTCGAGGGTACTTACTCTTATATCCTCGTCGCCAAATGCAACATCTTCGTACACATTTATTTTTAGCAAATCTTTATTGTCTTAGTAAAGTCTGATACAGCCTTTTATTGTTTATTTTCGAAACGCCAAAAAGTGACAAAAACAAATCAAAAAGGGATGATGATAACCTGCGTCTTGCAGATTAACATTTTCATAGAAACATATATATATACATATTTATTGCTAGCTATATATCACAAATATTTCGAATTAGAGCAGTTATTTTAAACGGCGAATTAGATCAGTTATATCTAAAAATGAAAATATATATAAATAAATAAAACATGCCAAATATTTCAAGAGCAGTTATTTTAAACGACGAATTAGATCAGTTATATCTAAAAATGAAAATATATAAATAAATAAAACCTACCAAATATTTCAAATTAGAGCAGTTAGCAAGAAGCGGAAAGTAAACACTTTTGAAAGTATAAATACTTTTACTCTGTTGAATTCTTTTGTATTTTATCGATAACAGCAAAGTTATGTATTTTAAAGTTAGGAAAAATATTTTGATGTTAAGCAAAACCTGCTCCATCTCGTTTTACATAAATATTGAAAATTTGGTTGAAATTGATGCATTGTAACGAAAGTTTTTAGTGATGTACTCTTATGAAATTTGCATTTTATTAATATAGATATAATATATATTATAAACTCCTCCCTTTTAACCTTATATAGTTTTTTTATCCTTTTCTATGAAATCTTATATGCGCGTGCAATTATTTAAGTATGTTTTCTTTGTTTTATTTATATTTGTAGTACATTGAAAAATTATTTTATTAGAAAAAATAAAATATGTTTAGCCAAAAAACCTTCAACATTATTGCTAGCCGGCATAGCTTTAGGTCTCTACATGTGCCATAGATGAGTAAATTTGTGGTCTGCTTTTTTGCAGCCACTGGCGCCCGAATATTTGGACATGTAGAGATCTGGAAATAGTTTTTTTTTAAGACAATAACATTGTAAAAACCTATAAAATCATCACGATTTTAATACATAAACATACACTATTCAACTCTGGGCTCCATCTTCTCCTTTGTTGAAAAACGTGGCACCCAGTGAGAATGTATTGCTTTTAACCCTGGCTACATTCTCTATTGACACATCATTTGATTTATTCATACTGAGAAATCGGTTCACTTTTATGATTCCATATACAGAAGGCCCATATAAACTTTAATGGAAAAGAGATCTGTGTGCCCCACTATTGTTTACACATTATATAAGTGGCAACCAATTAGAATACAAGATGATGAGGAATGGAGAAGGATTTGGCGTAATACTCATGATTGACATTGAACCAGGTCAGAAGCAAAGCCCTTTGACCACGAAAAGTGAAGTGATGACATCCCAAAGAGATTGCGGGCGCGAATGGATGCAGAGTCAATAAGGTGGAAGTGGGCAGGCCCATATATCAATTTCAGGTTGAAGGGCGCCTGCTTCCAATAAGTGAGGCGACTTGGCAACAGCAAGGCTCCAGAAAACAATATATTCAATTAGGTTTGATCTACACCAACCATGAGTTCCTTTCCTTTAATTCTGTATGCTATCTGGACTCTTTGGAGCAGGAAAGCTGTATTTGAATCATGATGTCTAAGAGACCCAAAAAACCAATAAATAGTTAAACACTGGCGCCAGCACTAGTGAATTGAACACTGTCATTACTTAATAAGGAAAAAAAAGCATGGAGATGTTTTGGAGAACTTTCTCTCCAAAATAACAAACATATGAAAATCCTGGACTGAGGTTTGATGGCCTGATTAAAATTTATAACCCAGCAATGTTCGGGTGAATGATGGCCACAAAGTGTTCAGCAGATAGTTGCAGTGTCTTCCAGGCGCACACCACAGTACTATGCTCTTGAAGATAACGCTATCCCTATGGAAGTAAGAGCTCACCCCTGTGGAGGCCCTCTGCATAATTTGAATAGGAAAATGTAAATGTCATATATTCTGTCATTTCAGAATCTAATTAAATTTAATTCTTTGATAAAAGAAGGAAAGACCTGATGTCCTCAAATATACCTGTTTCACGTTTCTTTGTATTCTTCAAGAATAACTCCGCACTCAGTAATGACTGATAGAAATTAAAGAAGCACAAAGACTAATAGAGCACGTGGCTAAGAGGAGGTCCCCAATTATATAAATATGGTATAGTGGTAGCGTTATTTGAATGAATCACACTTGAAGTCAAACCTTTTAATAGTAGGATTTGATCTAAATTGTGTTGTCAGTCAGGACAAAATACCAGCTTGGCTAAACAAATTCTTTTAATAACTATCTAAATATACGGAATATAATAATAATATAATAATAGCAGAGTCTTATTCCTTTTCTTCTCAGAGCTCTCAATCTCTGAGCCTAATACTCTGCACATCTCCTCTCTTACTTTTACAAGAATCTTTGAGGTTTCTTGACCACCCTTCCATATCTTGTCTGCACTACTGGCGTTGAAGGGAGGCTCCTCTCTTGATCCTGGTCTTGGTTTTCACTCCGCGTCCTTCCTTCTCTTGTATGTGGGGTTTTTGATGTCGGGCAATCCTCCTCGGTCTCCTGGTCCTGGTCGTCCTTGCATTTCCTTGTTTGCCCTGTTGATGTCAAGGGGGGGGGGGGGGCTCCTCATTCCTCAGCTCCTGGCGCCGACTATCTTCAGGAGCATCCATGGTACTTTCCTTAGTTGGCAGGCGTGTGAGGTGAAGCCAGTTTCGCCTAACTTTTCCTTGAGGAGTTTGTACCCAATAGGAGCGAGGTTCTTGGGATTTGTGTAGAACTTTCCCTTCTACCCTTTGATCTCTAATCCAAACGCTGTCTCCCTGTTGAAGCTGAGGCAAGCTATGTACGTCATGTCGTTCATCATATAGACGCTTCTGGTTGATCATCCTCCATTTCTCTCTTTCTTGCAAGGCTTTGGAGTCCAAGTATCTTGGCATCAGTGATGACTCTATAGCGGGAACTGAGGTCCTAAGGCGTCGTCCCATTGATAGCCCCATTGATAGTTCGGCTGGACTATACCCATTTTCCAGGGGCATCGTTCTATATGCTTGAAGAGTCAGGTAGCAATCTTCTTCTTTCTTAAGACTTTGTTTTATGTTCTTAATGATTGCTTCAATAAATCCATTGTTGAGCTCTGGAAACCAAAAGGAATAATACTCTGCTAGTTATCTCTTTTGACTTGTATATAACATATATAATATAATAGGAAATAAACTAATGCTTAGTTAATCTTGCCTCGTCTTGGATAACAACACATGGTGGCAGCGGTAAACTGAATTCATAAAGAAGGTCGTTGTTCGAAGAAAATTTGAAATTCGACATCAAGCAAGCTTAGAAGCGGTAAACTGAATTCACAAAGAAGGTCGTTGTTCGAAGAAAATTTGAAATTCGACATCAAGCAAGCTTAGAAGCAGTAAACTGAATTCACAAAGAAGGTCGTTGTTCGAAGAAAATTTGAAATTCGACATCAAGCAAGCTTAGAAGCGGTAAACTGAATTCATAAAGAAGGTCGTTGTTCGAAGAAAATTTGAAATTCGACATCAAGCAAGCTTAAAAGCAGTAAACTGAATTCATAAAGAAGGTCGTTGTTCGAAGAAAATTTGAAATTCGACATCAAGCAAGCTTAGAAGCGGTAAACTGAATTCATAAAGAAGGTCGTTGTTCGAAGAAAATTTGAAATTCGACATCAAGCAAGCTTAGAAGCGGTAAACTGAATTCATAAAGAAAGTCGTTGTGCGAAGAAAATTTGAAACTTGACATCAAGCAAACTTTTTGGTAAGTTATAATATTGTCACACTCTGCATAGTTATCGTGTAAAAATATGTAAATTAGTATAAAATAATTGGTAATAGAAATTTATGTAAATAAGGCTTTTTATATAAGAGCGAGATACAAAGAGTCGAGAGAGCTTCTTTTGTTTTGTTGAGTTTAGTTCGTTGTTACTCTAAATCTCATAGAGTCAGTTTTAACTCTTTCGTTATTAATAAATATAGTTGCTTGCTTTATGAGAACGCGGTCTGGTTTATTTTATGAAATGGCAAACGCTGATCAGAAACCTTTAGAAGCACCTACGGTCGAGGCAGGTGTAACAACTGGTGGAGATGCCGGTTTTGACCCTATACCCTTTAATCCAAGCTTGAACATCAGGAAGTATGCTGGAGATGAAGACCCACGCCAATGGATCATTTCTCTGGAAGAAGTTGGGTTTCTTTACCGCTGGGCGGATTACATCATCACCCGCTACGCCGCCATGAACCTAGTCGGACCTGCTAAAACTTGTATGAATTCCACAAGGTCAATCTTGCCACCTGGGAAATTTTCAAGACTCGCCTCATCCAGGACTTCGCGTCGCTGGAGAACAAGGACGAGATGATGCTCAAACTGAACAGAATGCAGGGGTGGAATGAACTCGCGATGCGATTTGCTGAGGATATATTGCTTCAATGCAGCAAAGTCCAGCCCAATATGGAAGAGATGGAAAAAATACAATTTGTAATCGGAGGTCTAAAGAAGGAGTACGCGCTGGCGCTATATCTCAACCCCCCTAAAACCATCGACGAACTTCTGGAGGCATGCAAGAAAATCGATGGGTTCGAGAAGGAATACCTGGAGCGAAAGGAGAAGAATAAAATTCTTATGAATCGGATTTCTCAAAAAGAAACTAATCATTCTGGATGGAACAGGCAACCAAGGGAGTTTCAATCGTATAAAACTGAAAATTATTCGAGGCCTATGATGGGAGCACCAAGACAAAACCAAACTTACTTTCCCCCACAGGAGACTCGTACATTTCCCCGATCCACCCAAAAGGATACATATAGACGAACTCCTTCTGGCAACACTTATGATAGAAAACCTCGGAATGATAGAGGTAGAACCGAGGATGGACGACCTATCTGCTTTAGATGTAATAGACCGGGGCATGTGGCAAAGTATTGCAGAATAAAATATGTTCGCATGGTTGGGGAAGTTCCCCCAAGCCTAGACAGCCCGTCTGATGACAAAAAACCGCTGAACACCCGAAACCTGAGCCCAGAGGTATACGCCGATGTGTGTGAGAGACCAAGCATTCCAACTCACAACAGATTCGAGGTATTGGAGGATTTAAACTAGAAAGCGCGCCTGTTCCAGTCAACCAGGGCATGTCGAAAATAGGCGCGATCACAGAGATGGATTCAAAAAGCCGAATAAATGTGAGTGTTGATAGAATTGGAATATTGGAAGCCTTGGTTGACACAGGCGCGGATCTCTCGATTGTGGATTTGAGAACTGCTCTCGAAACTGGCGTTCGTATTGAGACCTATAATGGAAAGTGTATTGGCCCAGATGGTAAAAGGCTTAATATATTGGGAAGCATTTCAATGGATATAAAAATTGACGAAAAGTCGTTGAATCATAGATTTGTAGTTCTGGAGTCCAATATGAGGTCATTAATAATTGGAAGAGATCTTCTCAGGCGTTTAAATGCGAAAATAAATTGCAAACAGGATATTTTGGAATATGACATTGTGACCGAGTGTCAAGACTCGAACGAAGCACCCAGGAAGATAATCAATCAGCAGGATGAAGTAGTGCCTCAACTTTGTGTTAAACTAGTCAGGGTAACCGTAAAGACCGGTGATGGCGAATACGTGGTTGAACCAAATGAAAGGCTAACTCTTACAAATGGGCTTAGAATTGCTAGATGTCTGATCACGGTAAGAAACAAATTAGCGGATTTATGGATAACTAATCCTTATCCTCGAACATTAAAAATAATGAAGAATCAGACCTTGGGCTACGCAAGTCCTCCCACCACGGTTAATTATATAGAAAATGATGAGGAAGATAAGGTGACGGAAATTCAGATAAGCGAGGACCTGACATTAAGCCAAAAGAATGAATTAAGGCAAGTTTTATCGAAATACAGTGATCTATTTTCATCAAAATTGGGCAAGACGAATTTGGCCAAACATAGAATTGATACAGAAAATGCGAAGCCGATAAAACACAAACCGTACAGAGTTAGCCCTAAGGAGCGAGACATCATCAAAGAACAAATTCAGGATATGCTCCAGGAGGGAGTAATAAGGGCATCTTCTAGTCCATGGGCTTTTCCGGTTATTTTGGTTAGAAATAGAGATGGCAATTGGCGATTTTGTGTGGACTACAGGAAACTGAACAGCATAACGGTAAAGGATGTTTATCCGATCCCCAGAATTGATGATGTTATGGACACACTTCAGGGATCTAGATATTTCACGGCCATAGATCTCAGATCGGGATACTGGCAGGTAGAGATCGAGGAACAAGACAAGAAGAAGACGGCCTTTACAACATCCCACGGTTTATACGAATTTAATGTTATGCCATTTGGGTTGTGCAATGCCCCAGCTACTTTCGAAAGAATTATGGACAATGTACTAAAAAACATTAAATGGAAATTTTGCCTCTGTTACCTAGATGACGTTGTTATATACAGTCCCGACTTTACCACTCATCTCGGAAGGATTGAGGCTGTCTTAAAGTGCTTTCGTGAATCGAACCTGAGGCTTAATGGGAAAAAGTGCCGTTTGGATTTGAAGAAATTGAAATACTCGGTCACGTGACAAGCAAACATGGAATTAAACCGGCAGATCATAATGTTAAAGCGATTAGAGATTTTCCCCGTCCTTCAAAGACAAAGGAAATTCAGTCATTCATAGGACTTTGCTCATATTACAGGAAATTCATTAAGAACTTCTCGCGAATAGCTGACCCACTGTTCAAACTTACAAGAAAGGATTCTCCATTCATCTGGTCAGAATCTCAGGAAGAAGCATTTATAACTCTGAAATCTTTGCTAACAAATCCCCCGATATTGTCACATTTTGACCCAGAAGCACCGACCCAGATCCACACCGATGCATCAAATATTGGCCTGGGTGCTACCCTTGTTCAAACTATCAATGGTCAAGAAAAAGTAATTTCATACATAAGTCGATCATTAAGCAAGCCAGAACGTAATTATTCGACAACGGAGAAGGAATGCTTGGCATTAGTATGGTCAATGTCGAAGTTACGGCCTTATCTATATGGAAGGCGCTTCAAAGTTATGACGGACCATCACGCATTGTGTTGGTTAAGAAACCTACGGGATCCAACAGGTAGACTTGCAAGATGGGCATTAAAAATACAAGAATATGACTTCGAAATAATTTATAAATCCGGGAAAAAACATTTGGATGCAGATGGTCTTTCACGAGGTCCATTACCAGAGGCTGATTTTGACGATAACTATGATAGTTTGTTTTTCAACCCAGTCATTGAGGACTCCGACGAATATATCGAAAACATCAAGAGATGCCTCGGTGACACGGAGGGCAGGCGATCGATCGTTGAAAATTTTAAAGAAGAAAACGGATGTCTGTACAAAAGAAATCCGAGGCCAGAAGGAAGAGCCTGGCTGCTGGTGGTACCCAGAGGGAGAAGGAAGGACATTTTAAAAGAGTACCACAATCATATGATCTGTGGCCATTTAGGTGTGACCAGAACAATGCACCGTCTAAAAGATAAATATTTCTGGCCATCCATGCTGAAAGATGTGGTGGAATATGTTAGGACCTGCCATCTGTGCCAAAGCAGGAAGGGTTCTAATCAGTTGCCTGCTGGCCTACTTCATCCGATCCCTGCTGCAAATTATCCCTTCGAGAGAGTTGGGATCGACTTTTTGGGACCATTGCCATCTACGAAGAACAGAAAGAAGTGGATGATAGTATTGACCGACTATTACACAAAATATGCGGAAACGAAGGCTGTCATCGATGCCACAGCGAGGGAGGTTGCTAAATTTCTGACAGAAAATGTGATTTTGAAACATGGAGCCCCACGGTATCTGATTAGCGATAGAGGAAGCCAATTCACGAGCAATTTGGTGAAAGAAATAACCAAGATATGTCAAATTCAGCATTGCCTCACAACAAGCTATCACCCACAAACAAATGGCCTCACAGAGCGATTGAACAGAACATTGATCAATTTGATAAGCATGTACGTGAACGTAGATCAAAGGAATTGGGACGAGATACTCCCATTCATAACCCATGCTTACAATACGACAATACAAGAAACAACCAAATATTCCCCGTTCTTCCTTTTGTATGGAAGGGAACCAGTCTCGATTTTGGATGACACGAATATCTTCATTGAGCCCGATTCGGAGGATTATGACGAGTACGTGAGCAAGTTGATGGAAAAAATCGTGAGAACGAGAGAGATTGTGAAAGTTAATACCGAGAAAAGTCAGGAAAAAATGATTAATCATTACAACCAAAAACATCGGCAAACTGGATATGAACCAGGTGATTTGGTAGCGCTGTGGACTCCAATAAGAAAACCTGGAAAATGTGAGAAACTTTTGAGACGCTATTTCGGACCCTACATCGTGCTGAAAAAAATTTCCGATGTGAACTACTCCATCGTGCCAGAAGATAACCCTGGGAACCGCACACAGCCTACAACGGTTCACATAAGCAGAATCAAGCCTTACTTTGCGAGAATGGAAGACGGTCACGAGGACGCGACCATTTCGGAGGAGGGAGAAGTGTCACACTCTGCATAGTTATCGTGTAAAAATATGTAAATTAGTATAAAATAATTGGTAATAGAAATTTATGTAAATAAGGCTTTTTATATAAGAGCGAGATACAATGAGTCGAGAGAGCTTCTTTTGTTTTGTTGAGTTTAGTTCGTTGTTACTCTAAATCTCATAGAGTCAGTTTTAACTCTTTCGTTATTAATAAATATAGTTGCTTGCTTTATGAGAACGCGGTCTGGTTTATTTTATGAAATGGCAAACGCTGATCAGAAACCTTTAGAAGCACCTACGGTCGAGGCAGGTGTAACAATATATTATAAGTAAATCTTTATAATGTCCCAAAATTATAATTGTGTAGCCCCAGAACCTTTTAATATTTTCAAATCCAGGTGATTGGCCAAAATGGATTAGGAGATTTGAACGTTTTAGGCAGGCAAGCGGTTAATTAATAACCCAGAAAATGAGCAAGTTAATATGCTCGTGTACTGCATGGGTGATAATGCAGATGACATTTTGTTGTCATGTAAAATAGCAAGTGACCAACTAGAAAATTATGGTAAAGTTATTGAATGCTTTGAAAGTCACTTTATTCCAAGACGTAATATAATTTATGAAAGGGCAAGATTTAATCAAAGATGTCAGCAGGAAGGGGAAAAGGTGAATGAATTTATCACAGCACTCCATAGCCTAGCTGAGCACTGCAATTTTGGGATGTTACATGATGAGTTGATTAGGGATAGGATAGTTGTTGGAGTAAGGGATAGAGCATTATCTGAAAGGATGCAACTTGATACAGACTTGACCTTAGTAAAAGCCACACTAATGGCAAAGCAATTAGAAAGTGTCAAAGAACAGCAGTCTAGCCTTTACCAACAAGATTCTGTAGATCAAATAAAGAAAATGCCTAATCATATAAAAGAAGCAAAAAGGCACGAACCAAAAATAAGACAATTCAAGTCAAACCAGTTGGGAGGGTCATCACATGGATGCACCAGGTGTGGCAATTCAAATAATCATGATTGGAAAAATTGTCCAGCTATGAACTCGTATTGTAGTAAATGCAAGAAAAAGGGCCATTATGCCAAAGTATGTAGATCAGAAGCCATAAATGAAATAAAATCAGAGATAGCTTTTTTGGGATCTGTAGAGGATAATTCCAAGAAATGGATAGTACCAATTAAGGTAAATAATAGACAAATTAATTTTAAAATTGACATCGGAGCTGATGTCAACGTGCTCCCCCTACAATATTATTATCAAAGTTTCCAAAGAATAAAACTGGAAAAATCTGATAAAATATTACAAGGTCCAAATTGAATACCCTTGGAAACAGTTGGAATGATCCACGTAAAACTTCAAAATAAAGGCCAGCACTTAAACTCGAAAATATACATTGTTGATAAACTAAAGCAGCCACTTCTCTCTGGGGAGACAAGTGAAAAATTAAACATTGTGAGAAATGATTCAGCAATTTTCATCAGGAGGCCGCGGCGGACATCGTGGTAGACTCGGAAGTGGAGATAACAGAGGCTGCTACAACTGCGGGGAAGAAGGCCACCGCAAGTTTGAATGTACCAAACCGGCCCGTGGTGGTGGACGTAGCCGTGGACAGAGCCGTGATGGAGGCAGCAACAACACCTGCTACAACTGCGGGGAAGTTGGCCACCGTAAATATGAGTGTACCAACAACACGGCTGAAGATGGAGGACAGGAGGAGAACCAGCGCAAGTCCAAGAAGGCTTGCTACACCTGTGGGGAGTTTGGCCATAAGAAGGACGACTGCCCCAAAAATGGAACTCAAGAGTCCGGAGATGAGGAGGAGTCCTCTGACAATGAGGAGGAAGAGACTCCCAGAAGAGGAAGCAAGCTGAGGACAGTGAGGAGGAGGAAGTAGAAGCTGAAGAACCTCCCAAAAAGAAATCTAAGAAGCCCAAGTCCAAGAAGAAAGAAGAAGATTGCTATCTGACTCTTCAAGCACATAGGACGATGCCCCTGGAAAGCGCCAGGAGCAGAGAAATGAGGAGATCCCCACTTCGACATCAACCTGGCTCTCAAGGAGATGCAAGGATGACCAGGAGCAAGAGACCGAGGAGGATTGCCCTACACCAACGGCCTCATCTACAAGAAATGGAAGGATGCAGAGGGACAACCAAGACCAGGATCCAGAGAAGAGCCTCCCTTCAATGCCAGCCGTGCATACAAGATATGGAAGGTAGTCAAGATACCTCGAAGGTTCCTGTAAAGTTAAGGGAGGAGATGTGCAGAGTATTAGGCTCATAGATTGTTGAGGCTCTGGAAACCAAAAGGAATAATACTCTGCTAGTGATCTCTTTTGACTTGTATATAACATATATAATATAATAGGAAATAAACTAATGCTTAGCTAATCTTGCCTCGTCTTGGATAACAACACAGGTAGGGCCAGGTCATCCATCACAGGTCAGGTGGATTGACCACAGGAAGGGAATCTCAGTCTCTGGCTCGGTGCTGCCAAGGCTAAAGGCGGCTTCAGGCTCCATCTCGACTACCTCGCAATCACCAGAGGTTTGTAGCTTAGATGGACAAAGGCGGGATATGGTTAGGTTAGGAAGGGTTCTGGGTGATTTTGGCATGATATGGTCACGAGGTGTCCTAACATATGCTAGAAAAATACATATCAGGAACTTCGAAGAATGTAGAAGAATTTTGAATTTTATATTGAATATCTTTGGCCTGGCTATCCCTCACTCTGTTTTATTGGCATCATGCCAACATTTGAAACTGGTTGTCACAATGCTGATATATAGTACAATGATATTATAGCACATGATTATATAGTAAAATAATTATATAGTATAACATATTATTGCGTCATGGTTGTGCACATTAAATATTCTAAAAAAATAGCCAACTAAAATTTATTTGACATATTACAAAATTTAATTGTTGAGAGGAAAGGAATAAAAAAATTGATTATATATATAAAAATAATTACCATATAGGGAAAAGTCGCCAACCATTGGTGGCGGTACTGTACTGTGGCTATCCTCTATATCTGCTGGATGGTAACTGACTCTTTTTAAAATTTTTGCGCCCTCTTATGGATCAAACATACTGCGCCCCTATCAATTATGTGCTTTAAATATATATTGTGTGTTTATTTTTAAAATAAATTATAAATATTTTTTAGAACAGAAAGAAAAAAAAAGGCAAGGGTATGCCTGGATTTTCTAGATTTTTTTTTTATGGAGTTCTGGGTTTTTATCTTGTTTGATGGGAATTATTGTGAAGTCCAGCTCTTTTACTGTCTGATCATATTGTTTATGCTATCGCGCGGCTGACAGGTCTTGAATTGTCGCGTTCCCGTTTTTAGACCAATGGGGACGGAGCATGTAAGATGTGACTTAGTAAAAATTTCCTTATTAAGATATACAAGTGTGACATAAAAATAGACAAACATAGGATTTAAACAGCTAAGGTTATACTTGAGGAGATAGAATATCAGATAGTATATAGGGTACAGAAGGACTCCAAGTGAAAAAACTTTCTTCCATGTTAGGCGTGAGAGGGACCCCCCCAAAGGGGGCACAGATCGGGGGAGGACCGTGATGGATTCCTTCCTGGAATGTAAAGAGCGTCGGGTGGTCGCGCGGACTTAACAAGGTCTATGGAATGTGGGATCCAACTTCTCAGGGGTATCGACTTCCCCTTTGAAGAAAAAAAAAAAGATAATGATGGGCCCCCCCTTCGGGTGTCTGCCATCTTTAAGATATTCCTGGAATAATGTCCTTCCCCCGACTTTATTCGCGAAATCTCGTAAGACTTATTTCTTACTATTCTCCCTCATCATCAGACAACCCATGAAATCATTATTAAATTGGACAATCTATAAAGGACACCTTCTGGTGATTTAGCAACCCACTGAAGACGCTGGGAGCTATTTCATAGAGGAAAATTATAGCAACAGATCTCGATAATTTCTACAGATCAACTGTAATTAAATTCATATTAAGGCATTTTTATAGCCCAAATAACACAAACAATAGTCAAACATACAAATCTGTTTGCATCATGCCGTACCCTCTTAACAGCGTAACAATAGCCCGAGGAATTAGGAAATATGGTATAAAGGACATATTACAGAAACACACACCCAACATAGGCGCAATAGTCAGAAATCCCATTAAACAAAATAACCATAACTCACCAATATACAACAGTCAAGCAATATACTCAATAGAATGCAACCAATGCAATAGTATGTACATAGGCGAAACCGGCAGACAAGTAATAGATAGAATGAATGAGCACACCAGATCCATAAATAGAAAAGATAAAAAAAATTCCCTTTTATTCCAACACACTCAAAATGCAGGTCACACCTTCAACCCAAGTAACCCAAAAACCTTTTATACCATATAAACAACGAATAGAAAGGACTGTATTTAGAAGCTTTTTTATCATTAGAACACGCCAGCATCAATAGGCACATTGAAATTCCAGAATCATACACAGAACTCATAAATAGCAATTAAACGTACACTTCCTCCATATTTAATACAGTAACTCTTGTTTCATAACTCTGTTCCATAGCTAATTCAAATTTCATAAGTTAAATTATTATATAATAGTTTTTACCTTAATTTAGAAATATGTAAATATTCTGGATACTTAGCATATATCAAGAAGTTAATAGTTCTTTTATGAAAATTTTGTAAGGATGTAAATATATTAGGTAAATATAGCAGCTACTAACGATTCACCACCATCGCGTTGCTCCTGTAGAAGGACCACCATACCCGAAAGCTAGAGCCTTATTAAGCGGAAAAAAAAAGAAAAATACGCAACCTCGGAGTTTTATTATTTGTCATAAAGATTTCGCAGAGGCTAAGATATTGGAATTAGGTTACTATCTGGATATATATGGGAGGGACTCTATTTGTAAAGATTATACTAAAATTCAGCAAGATATGCTATAAAACAAGCAAGACTATAGACTTATACTATTGACAATGACATTTGTAATATATTTAAAACAAAAAGGTCTACAATAAAATCATACAGGGAACAATCTATGAGTATAGGCAGCATGGGTCTTATTAGATTTTAAATCAAGATATGGTAAAATGGTAAATATGATGGAATAACGCACTGAAACACAGACAGGAGAACTGGCTCCTTTGGCAGGCACGTTCAGCAGTGTATGTTGGCCAGTAATTATTAGAAGACTTGATTATTAGTAACATTCCCTCCAAATAGATAAAAATCATACTATATTTCGTTTTAAAGAGTGAAAGAAGGACAAATTCTTCACATAAAAGTACAAACATTACTAAAACCTAACAGATAGATACCCTCAAGGTAGCCCTAATAAAGTCGTATTTTGCAACTGTTGCTGTGTCAATATATCACAGCAAAGATATAGTACACAACTCTATTCCAACAGAGTCGGTAGTCCTATATTTAGTACAATTTGTGATAATAAGATGTGGGGGTAGTACCATAAAACAGGAGAATGAAATATGTATGAGGGGAAACAAAATTCTCCATATGAGTTATAAATTAGATATTTATTCAGATTAAATTCAATTTTGGGAACATTTCTATACTAGCGAGACATGCTATTTACATAATGATCTAGGTAGAGGTGACATGAGGTTACAAATTCGTCTTTATAAAGGGGGGGAACCTAGATCTCCATCTATTCTAGCGGGACAAAATATACGAACCCTAACATTCCTTTTTAAGTCACTTAAAGCCCTTTAGGGCCCATTCAGAATCTAAATAGATTAGCTTCTGTTATGAAAATAAAGGGGGGCTAAACCATAATGGCGAGGGGCTTACCTTCTCTCGAAAGCGGCGGCAAGGTCTGGTCTCCTCTACGTCTCAGGCCCGACTGGCGGAATCTCTCCTGTCACTGAGCGACTCTGTGTATCTCTCTGATTTTGCCAAGAAAACCTCCTTTTATCCTTGCCTCCCTTCATTTTCATTCGCTCCTCACGCCAAAGTTTCTATTGGCTGGCATTTTCATTCGTCGAAAGCAAACACGCACGTGATCATAACCACGCCTCCAAATTACCGTGTTGCCGCGCGGAAAAAAAAATTATATTGAAAAAAAAAACAAATTAAATTCCTTTAGTAAATTAAATAATATATATATCCCGAGTATTAAAAAAAAAAGGTTATTGATTTAGTGTTTATATGACAAATTGTTTTCCTTTGGTCACCTCTAACAAAAATGAGCGGGATATATGTACATATGGTACAGCAGCTCCCAACACGGATGTCTCTGGATGTCACCCGTGTCTTCCTCCCCACCAGGCATCAGCCTTCGGCATGGAAGTCTGGTGTCCTCAAGTGTCTAGTTTTTATTTGTACATGTGCTCTTTGTACATCCTTCGTCTCGGCCCTCCCGCAGCGGGCTTTGGGTCTTTATAAAGCATCGTCGGCCATCGTTGGGAGTTCTCCACCTAGGCAACAAACACTTCGGCGAGACACTGCGTATATATTTATATGATGTAATTGTTTACATCTTTGTTGGGTCTTGTCTGGTGGAAAATCTGACCCAACAGAATCATCTCACACAGGTCCGCCTCCATCACTGTGGGACTCTTGGCGTTAGGGTGTAGGAGGCCACATGGGATGAGGTAGTCAGTAGGAAAGGCCAGCGAAGTCTATAGGCCATTCTTTATATACTTCTTAGGCCAAAATCTTCAGCTCTCACAACAGGCTTGTGGTGTAGTTCCTCACACACACTTCCTGGTCTGTGGTGAGCTTGTTGGGTCAGATTTTCCACCAGACAAGACCCAACAAAGATGTAAACAATTACATCATATAAATATATACGCAGTGTCTCGCCGAAGTGTTTGTTGCCTAGGTGGAGAACTCCCAACGATGGCCGACGATGCTTTATAAAGACCCAAAGCCCGAGATGAAGGATGTACAAATAAAAACTAGACACTTGAGGACACCAGACTTCCATGCCGAAGGCTGATGCCTGGTGGGGAGGAAGACACGGGTGACATCCAGAGACATCCGTGCTGGGAGCTGCTGTACCATATTTACATATATCCCCCTCATTTTTGTTAGAGGTGACCAAAGGAAAACAATTTGTCATATAAACACTAAATCAATAACCTTTTTTTTTTTTAATACTCGGGATATATATATTATTTAATTTACTAAAGGAATTTAATTTGTCTTTTTTTTTCAATATACAAATTTTTTTTTCGCGCGGCAACACGGTAATTTGGAGGCGTGGTCATGATCACGTGCGTGTTTGTTTTCGACGAATGAAAATGCCAGCCAATAGAAACTTTGGCGTGAGGAGCGAATGAAAATGAAGGGAGGCAAGGATAAAAGGAGGTTTTCTTGGCAAAATCAAAAGATATACACAGAGTCGCTCAGTGACAGGAGAATTTCCGCCAGTCGGGCCTGAGACGTAGAGGAGACCAGACCTTGCCGCCGCTTTCGAGAGAAGGTAAGCCCCTCGCCATTATGGTTTAGCCCCCCTTTATTTTTCGAACAGAAGCTAATCTATTTAGATTCTGAATGGGCCCTAAGGGGCTTTAAGTGACTTAAAAAGGAATGTTAGGGTTCGTATATTTTGTCCCGCTAGAATAGATGGAGATCTAGGTTCCCCCCTTTTTTAAAGATGAATTTGTAACCTTATGTCACCTCTACCTAGATCATTATGTAAATAGCATGTCTCGCCAGTATGAAATGTCCCCAAATTTTTTGAATTTAATCTGAATAAATATCTAGTACATATGGAGAATTTGTTTCCTCTCATACATATTTCATTCTTCTGTTTTATGGTACTACCCCCACACCTTAATTTCACAAATTGTACTAAATATAGAACTACCGACTCTGTTGGAATAGAGTTGTGTACTATATCTTTGCTGTGATATATTGACACAGCAACAGTTGCAAAATACGACTTTATTAGGGCTACCTTGAGGGTATCTATCTGTCAGGTTTTAGTAATGTTTGTACTTTTATGTGAAGAATTTGTCCTTCTTTCACTCTTTAAAAATGTAATACAGTATGATTTTTATCTATTTGGAGAGAATGTTACTAATAATCAAGTCTTCTAATAATTACTGGCCAACATACACTGCTGAACGTGTCTGCCAAAGGAGCCAGTTCTCCTGTCTGTGTTTCAGTGCGTTATTCCATCATATTTACCATTATACCATATCTTGATTTAAAATCTAACAAGACCCATGCTGCCTATACTCATAGATTGTTCCCTGTATGATTTTATTGCAGACCCTTTTTTTTGTTTTAAATATATTACAAATGTCATTGTCAATAGTATAAGTCTATAGTCTTGCTTGTTTTATAGCATATCTTGCTGAATTTTAGTATAATCTTTACAAATAGAGTCCCTCCCATATATATCCAGATAGTAACCTAATTCCAATAATTTAGCCTCTGCGAAATCTTTATGACAAATAATAAAACTCCGAGGTTGCGTATCTTTTTCCTGTTTAACCGCTTAATAAGGCCCTAGCCCTCGGGTATGGTGGTCCTTCTACAGGAGCAACGCGATGGTGGTGAATCGTTAGTAGCTGCTATATATTTACCTAACATATCTACATCTTTACAAATTTTTCTTAAAGAACTATTAATTTCTTGATATATGCTAAGTATCCAGACTATCTACACATTTCTAAACTAAGGTAAAAACTATTATATAATAATTTAACTTATGAAATTTGAATTAGTTATGGAGCAGAGTTATGAAACAAGAGTTACTGTATTAAATATGGGGAAGTGTACGTTTAATTGCTATTTATGAGTTCTGTGTATGATTCTGGAATTTCAAAGTACCTATTGATGCCGACGTGTTTTAATGATAAAGAGGCTTCTAAGTACAGTCCTTTCTGTTCGTTGTTTATATTGGTATAAAAGGTTTTTGGGTTACTTAGGTTGAAGGTGTGACCTGTATTTTGAGTGTGCTGGAATAAAAGTGAATTTTTATCCTTTCTATTTATGGATCTGGTGTCCTCATTCATTCTATCTATTACTGGTCTGCCGGTTTCGACTATGTACATACTATTGCATTGGTTGCATTCTATTGAGTATATTGTTTGACTATTGTTTGTGTTATTTGGGTTGTAAAATGCCTTATTATGAATCTATTTACAATTGATCTGTAGAAATTATAGAGATCTATTGCTATAATTTTCCTCTATGAAATAGTTCCCAGCGCCTTCAGTGGGTTGTTAAATCGCCAGAAGGTGTCTTTTATAGGTTGTACAATTTAATAATGATTTCATGGGTTGTCTGATGTTGAGGGAAATTGGTAAGGAATAAGTCGCACCAGATTTCGCGAATAAAGTCGAGGGAGGACATTATTCCAGGAATATCTTAGAAGATGGCAGACACCCAAAAGGGGGGCCCATCATTATCTATTTTTCTTCAAAGGGGAAGTCGATACCCCTGAGAAGTTGGATCCCACATTCCAGAGAGACCTTGTTAAGTCCGCGCGACACCCGGCGCCCCAAACATTCCAGGAAGGACCTGTCAACGGGCCTCCCTGACGCTGGGCCTCCTTTGGGGATTTCCACCCACGCCTGGCATGGATGAAAGTTTTACTTGGAGCTGCAACTCTAAAATCCTTCTGTACCTTGTATATTATCTGATATTCCATCTTCAAGTATAACCTTAGCTGCTTAAATCCTATATTTGTCTATTTCTATGTCACACTTGTATATCTCAATAAGGAAATTTTTACTAAGTCACATCATACATGCTCCGTTCCCATTGGTCTAAAAACGGGAACGCGACAGTGGCGCCCGCCGCGGGGCACGAATTTAGTATATATATATCTCATCTTAAAATACTGTAGAAATATATACCTAATGAAAAGCCATAATATTTAATTATTTAATTAATTAAATTGGTGAAGTAGTTCACACCCTGAGTTAAGAGTCTATATCTAGAGTGACTTACAAAATTTCCAGCGGTCTTACTTAAGGAATGTCATGTTGTTGCCTGTGATTTCCGTTAAGTTTAAGAGCTATTCATAGCGCCCTTTCAGTTTTCTAACCACACCTACTGTTATGATTTTAAATCGTGAATTTTAATTTATGCTTTCCGTTTCACTGGTATTTTATCGGGCAATAAAGGTTAAGTTGAGGCGATGTCTACCACATCACTCGCCGCTGTCATTTACGATTCACATTGTTTGTGACAAAGCCTTAATAATATCATTGATTTCTGATATCAAAGTAAAACATTTATGGGGATGAGTATCGTTTATTCAGGTCTTCTCAAGCTTTCGGGCTTGTCCGCCCTTCTACAGGAGAAACATATACAATATATCAAGAAAATGTAACGCCGCCTGATGCTAAAACTATTATGATTCTATGTACATATATATGTGATGATTTAAGACCATGGAATTGTTGTAAATAGTCTAGATATCTACTACCACATGTTCCACCCCATGACTGTATATAACTTCTTATGTACTGCACATAGAAAGCCTCAACTAACATCAATCTGTACCGCGTAAGAATCTAATAAAGTATTGCAACTGCACAGATAGAAGGAATGGAGAGAGACAGGAGAAAGTTAAGGTTAAAACAAATCAGGCTTAGAGGATCGTAGAAGTCAAACCTAAGAGGTAGGCCTAGAAGAGAACATAATTATTAATAACGCCACAGTTAACCTTCTGACCCCGGACACCCTGCGAGCTAAGTTTAAACCAATATTTCCGGACAAGACAGGACGTATCTTGTGACCAGAAGTTATAAAAGTTTGAGAGACGCCCAATTTCCGGAACAAGACCGGACGTATTTCTTCCGTCAAAGAGATAAGCCAGGCCCAATCAGAAGACAATACCTAAGTAGGTCAACCAATAGCCCACTACCACGTGAAAAAGTCCCACCAATTAGGAAAGAATCACCTAAATAGGTCAGCCAATTAGAAAGCAGCAAGGTCGTGGTGTTAAATCGAGGACCTAGAATTGTCAGTCTTCGCTTGGAACTCAACGGTAACACTTGCTCTAAAATCTCTCTCTCCTCATCCCATTCCTTCTTGACGTCAGACGCTTTTAGTGGAATCTCTGTTTGTTTATTTCACCTTTGGCCCAGCAGTGTCGCCTTCCACCACGACTGCACGGGAGAGTTGACATCGAGGTTCGTCGAGCATCAGGTAACACTGGTCCCAGAGGTCCCAAGATATCACAGACTCCCCCGTAACGAAGAGTCGACAGGATAGTGGACGCCAAGGTACAAGTAAGCAAATAGACCATTGTCTGTACAGAAAGATGGAACAGGGAAGAGAGGAGGATCCAAAGGAACCAATGGAGTCCGATCCCGACTCCGAAAGTGGCGGAAACCCCACTTTTCCGAAGAAAGAAAACACTCTCGGTAAGACGCAGGAAATCGCCCCCGGCCAGGAAGACGTCACACCCCCGCCGCCGGTGTCAGATGTCCTGGGGAGGTTGACCAGGACGCGACATCAGCTTTCTGCCGTGACCGGACATCGCGAGAGGTGGAATCGCTACGATGGTTCGTACGAGGCGCAGAGCTTCTTCACCAACTACGACGCCCAAGCAGATCGGGCCCAACTACAATACTCTACAAGACTGAGAAAGCCACCAAACCTCCTGCAAGCACCCCTCCGAGTTACCAACACGCGAGCGTATGTTACCTGCTCCCCCGACCTTCTCTAAACCACGAGCCCAGCGCAAGCAATGAACTCTTAACTGTCCCAAGGAACCTCCAACTATGACAACAGACCAGTCCTGTCCCGACATACAAGACAGCATCACAGTAGGTTCCTCCTTCTATAATTTTTGTTGAACAATTGCTCGTTCGAGCTGAACTGTCCAATAATGTAAACCTACTCTACTACTTTATACAGGAGCATCTATCGCTATAATTAGGCAGAATACTTTTAAAATAATAGAAATCAGTTTGTAAAAGAAAAATACCTGTTCAGCCATTTAACTTAACTATTAACGCCATAGCTAACAATATTTTCACCATAGATTATATCTTTTTAAACGTAAAAATAAGTAACATAACGCGGAATCTAAAATTCCATATCATCGATACACCCTTGCCTTTTATCATTTTATTCCTTAATTCCATAAAACGATTTCTACTAATTATAAACTGTTCTCAGCTACTCCTGTATCAATATAATGTACCTCTACCAACTACCTTGTACCAATTCACTTCGTGCAAGCAACACATGTCCCATGGACAGGTTAATACAACTGTCCCATTTACTAAATTTTCCCCTCCTGGAACGGGTTGCTCACACGTGGTGAACTCCAACACTCTTATTTAATATTATTGTAATGTTACTAATCCCATGTTCAACGCCTCTATGTCCTTTTCTTTCATAGCTTTAGACAGAAGTAACTTAATTCACATCCTTCCAAAACTATTCCAATCGTTAAATTCCCACATAACTACACTCCTTCCTTTCACATGCATATTTAAATATCGACAAATCGCTCTCAACAAAATAAACAACACCCTCTCACATCACTTTTTCCAATTGGCACAATTTTCAATGCGCGACTTCACACCCAAATCAAATTTCGAGCCACACAAGCTTTATAACGTCGCCACACTAAACACACACACAAAAAATTATTTTTTTCACATTAAACGTGTCATATCCACTAACAATATAAAAATTATCGATATGTTCGTACAACCAGCACCCATGACTTTAGTAAATTTGTTATTCTTAGTGTAACAGGTTAGATTTTGTACAAAACAGAGACTTCACGCGACACCTTTTCATTTACAATTTTTTCGCTTCGTGTCACAGCGCCACACCACTAAACTCTTTCAATTTTCAGGCCAAAGACGCCTTCACCACGCCTGTGACACATTTATTTAACCACACATTGTTCACGTCGATAGTCGCAATTTCACTCAATTCTAACCTGATATCATTGAATAACATTTTTACTAAGTCCGCCAAAAACCATTCGATTTAATAACAGATACAATATCCGAATTTTCGGAATACAAACACAAATCGAACAAATGCTTGAACACAGGATAACTCAACCTCTGTATCTCCCTATATCAATCCCATAACGCTTTTCACCAAAAGTGACAAATCAAAACGCTTTTGCGTTTACAATTATAGAATTAATATCTCCGAACGTAGTTCGAATTAACTTCCAATAAGTTGAAAGAAAGCAAGCAAGCCCCCTCGCTCCCCCCCCTTGACCTACATCCGGAATCGCATTAAAAATAGCTTCGCTTCCCCTCGCCCCCCCGAGCAAACAAACAGCCGACATCTTGTTACATCCGTCGCCACCCCGTGTTCTCTAATGAACTTTCGTCAGCTAATAAATTAAATATTAGTGCGTGCCAAAGACAACATTTTACTTACAAAAATCACACACACCCACATAAGTTTAAAAAAAAAAAAAACAAAAAAAAAAACGACAACATTAGGACTCGACGAGTTTCACAGTTGGAAACAATGTGATCCACGAGTCACGTCAAACATAAAACAAATTCGATAAGTTAGAAAAACTTAGGCCAACAAGACCAAAGATATCAATCGAGGACAATTTAAAGCTCTCTCTACCCATTCCAAAAAAAAAAAATAGGAACATTACGTTTGGCCTACAACTTTCCATTCTTTCACGATATATAATTTCTATGTATAATCTTACTTACTCTTCTTTCTCGATGAACATTTTTTAAAATTTTTCATTTTACTAATCTTGTATATAATCATTATATAACTCTTATAATTGTTTTTTTTTTTAACGTCAACCAATTAGTTTAGATTATTGTCTTTTTTTTTATTTTTCTTTACCAAAACTTATTTACGTTTGCTTTATGACTCTATTTTATAATCAACTTTATATTTTATCTTTCATATCTAATAATCTCAAGTTTATATTTCATGCTTATATCACTAATTTGCATTTATCATTTTATATTTTCTCTCACTTTATAAATTAGATGTTATTTACATTGTTTCATCTTCCGCTACCATGTCAATGCTATCGAGTACATTATTGCTCATTATAAGTTTTCATTTAATATTTTCACTTTCTAGTACCCCTTATATACTGCTGTAGTGTGTTAATCTTTGTATCATATCATCACTATTTTTACTTTTTTTTTAAAGATTACTTTGCATTTAACTTCGCAATTCTATTTTCGATTTTTCAAATCCTTTAACGCTATATGCAAAGCCTTAATTTCGCAATTTCATATCTCAATGATATATTCTTTTATAATCAAACTAAAAATCATATCTAAAAACAGGGCAATCTTCAATAACCTCTTAAACAACCACTTTAAAGGTTACTTCTTAATAAATACTAACCCTTTTCCGCAGGACTTTTTAACTCCTTCGCAGGCTAGACTTGACCTACTTTGATTTCGTAATTAACAATCTTGTCACACCGTCCCCCGGATTTACCTATCCCTACTTCTGGCTTGGATACGTGCAAATTGTATTTTTTTTTATTCCAGGGCACTCTCATGCCACACGCTGGCACATTTTTATTTTTTTTTATTTTACTCTTTTTCTCGCTAAGCCCCTGACGACTCTAATTAAAACTTTGATTTCTGGTCACTGATCTTCGCCCTCATTTATCCTGCATGCGTACGTCTTAACGACTAATTAATAAAACCCATAACAATCACCCTTATCTTACTTTTCGATTGTGGTACTGTAACTTTATTAGGTCCTTAAATTTACATGTGAAACATGGCCTAGGTTTTCCGCGCCGTGCACATTAAATGGTTTGGGACTTGAGTCAAAGTGACATTGCCTCAACCAAGTAATAACTAACCCCTCAACCCTTTCTAACGCCCATCACGAAGAGATCATGATTTTCCCATCAAATCATTTTTATTTTTACCTATCATCATTATATGCTCTCTATTAATTCTTTTATTCCTATTTTTGTTTTACTTGTATGTTTAATATTAGTTGTTTATGCCTTATTACCTCTTATGGATATACAGAAATCAACCCCATGTTATATACCAACTCATTTCAATTAATTTTTTAAAAAATTACTTCCTTAATAACAGTCTTCCTATTCCGCTCTCTTAAATCCCTCCATATGAACCCTCTCACATCCGGGGCCATCTGTGATGATTTAAGACCATGGAATTGTTGTAAATAGTCTAGATATCTACTACCACATGTTCCACCCCATGACTGTATATAACTTCTTATGTACTGCACATAGAAAGCCTCAACTAACATCAATCTGTACCGCGTAAGAATCTAATAAAGTATTGCAACTGCACAGATAGAAGGAATGGAGAGAGACAGGAGAAAGTTAAGGTTAAAACAAATCAGGCTTAGAGGATCGTAGAAGTCAAACCTAAGAGGTAGGCCTAGAAGAGAACATAATTATTAATAACGCCACAGTTAACCTTCTGACCCCGGACACCCTGCGAGCTAAGTTTAAACCAATATTTCCGGACAAGACAGGACGTATCTTGTGACCAGAAGTTATAAAAGTTTGAGAGACGCCCAATTTCCGGAACAAGACCGGACGTATTTCTTCCGTCAAAGAGATAAGCCAGGCCCAATCAGAAGACAATACCTAAGTAGGTCAACCAATAGCCCACTACCACGTGAAAAAGTCCCACCAATTAGGAAAGAATCACCTAAATAGGTCAGCCAATTAGAAAGCAGCAAGGTCGTGGTGTTAAATCGAGGACCTAGAATTGTCAGTCTTCGCTTGGAACTCAACGGTAACACTTGCTCTAAAATCTCTCTCTCCTCATCCCATTCCTTCTTGACGTCAGACGCTTTTAGTGGAATCTCTGTTTGTTTATTTCACCTTTGGCCCAGCTGTGTCGCCTTCCACCACGACTGCACGGGAGAGTTGACATCGAGGTTCGTCGAGCATCAGGTAACACTGGTCCCAGAGGTCCCAAGATATCACATATATATGTACTATGTATATATATATGTAATAATGTAGTAATGTAGTAGTAGTTTATGCTGTTGGATGAATGCAGTGTGGCATGTTGGCTAGAAGCAGTCGTGGTTGTTGAGCGATGGGTGGTAAGGACACACACACAAAACGAAGCGACACAGTTGTCGAAGGAAAATTCCTTGAATAGATAAAAAGTCGAGTCAAAAGCAAAGATGGAGATTGAGAAGGTTTCTTACTGTTTTACATGGTCGATGAGTTGGTGACAACCGGCGACACGCGGATGGGGAACTCACTGGAACTGACTGACTGCTGTTGCTACGGGCCTTTTTATACTACGAGAATTGGGTCATGCACGTGTCACACGTGTCGATGGACACCGGACACTGGCGACGGTCTGTCGGCTTCCAATCTATCTTTAGAAGTTACTTTGTAATTCTCTCAATCTTGCTTTTAACTCAGCTTTTAATCTATTATATAGTTTTATTTATTCATCCTCAGTACATTACATATGGTGATGCAAGGAGACATGTCAATTATGCGTATAATTATTTATAGATTTGCAATTAGTTCTATATACAACATGACAATCTTGTTATACGTATTACATAATATAGGGTTATTGGTTTAAATTATCATAGATGGGCCCCGGGAGTGAAAGGGTTTATCCGGGTTTAAGCGGGTAAAGCCTCTCTAACACAGGTAAGTAATTAAAATTTCTTTTAATTAATTAAAACTGTGAGGGTAAAGGGCTATAACAAGATGTTTATTTGGCTATATCTGAAAATTATAAAAATAAAACTTATGTTTAATTTAAAAGTTATGATATTCATTATAAAAGAGAACTGTAGATAAAACCTTTGTTTGCTAAAAAATAATGATGATAAAAAATGATGTTCTAAAAGATTGTTGGCGTGCGTTGGAAAGGGTTAGGGGTTGAAGAATATGCAATTGTAAGTGTTGCACAGACAATCAAATACTGAGATCCAGGTGCAAAGCGAGGATATAGACTTGTGCGTCTTCCTAGGCAATGTTTCACCTGCGATCCTGTATAAGGTTACAGTGCTTTGTCACAATTGTAGGGTTATTGGGTTGAAAAGTTGTTGAAGAAAAGACTTAATATGATTGAAAGGGATGGTAGAGCCATGCGATACGTAGAATTGTTGTAGCGACAGTAGGTGGTCTGACTTGACTTGAAATCAAAGGTTGATTGTGGTCCGCAAGAGTTGAAAAAATTGAAAGTTGGAAAAAGTGAACGCTTTGTGCATGCGTTGGTGATGTGCTCTGCGGATGATTGAAATAAACTTTTGAAACGTGTTCAGACCAAAAGTCGAGACTTGTACTTCTGGGGAACTGTGTTCAAAGAGTTTGTTGAATTAAGAAATCAAAAAGAAAAAATGTCAAGCAGTACTGTCGTTTCTATGATGGTTTGAAGCAATGGCTGAAATAGGTAGTGAAAAAAGTATAGGGAAGTAATTAGTAAGAATTTGATTGTTGAAAACGATTGTTGTATGCCCGATAGTTGCTGATAAATAAACATTGTCATATAATAAAGTTACTTAAACAAAAATATAGTGAATAAAAAGATAAAAATATGAGTGCGGATAAAAAAAAAGTATAAGTGGATAAGATCAAACATGTAATATAAAAAAGATATAATAATGAATTAGTAAAATATAAAAGATATAATAATGAATTAGTAATATAAAAGATATAATAATGAATTAAAAATGATTATTGAAAGAATTAAATGTTTTGTCATACTAAAATAATATCATGAAAAATAAATTTGTTAAAATAAAGTTGTTAAAAATAATGTTGGAATAAAAATTTGATTATATAATTGAAAAGTAAAAAAAAATAAAAATAATTATTCAAGATTTTATACAAAGTTATAATATAATTAAAGATTATTAATGATTAGATAAATGTTAAGTAGTGAAAAATGGAACAAAAATTGTCTCTTTGGAAGAAAAGTTACAACTGTGGTGTGTAACTAGGTCATTTCCCTTTTGGTACACATTGGTGTTGCTATGTCTCTCTGAAACTGGGAATACGTGAACTGACATGTTCATGGTGATATGTAGAGAATGTTTTCTCTTTTGCGTGCTGGGGTGTAGAAAAACAAAGACATATAGCATACAAATATAAAATAAATGATAACTTGATTGATTCTTTAAAAAAAATGGATTGCATTGACGAAGATGATTGTAATATATAACAATAAAGGGTTAACTTTATATAAAAGATGGCGTTCTAGTTTAGAAAAAATATTCCACACTGGTCGTGAAAACAATGTAAAAGTTGTAAAACACATAATGATAATTAAAGATATAAAGTGTTATAATATTTCAATATTAAAGTTCAAATTAATAAGTAAATTGGGTAATGATTGGTAAGTCAATTAGTTATAAGTGCTGCAATCTATCCGTCCTGCGAGTTGGACCACTTGTTTCAGGTACAGGCGTACTGGAATTATCGGCGGTGGTAAGCTGAAACTGGGGTCAACATGGCGGCTGAAACTGGAGATGTCAACATAGCGGCCATAATTGTTTTTCTTTTCGGCGCAGTGGTCGTCATCTCCTGATTTATGTCGCTTACACAAAGTAATAGGACGTATTAGATTATTTAATTGGTTATTTGAAAGATATAGTTTTCTCGGTGTTTGCAAGCGTTGTGTCTCGACGTTGTTGCGGACTTATTAAAAAATGTTATTCAATGATGTCAGGTTTAGATGTGAATAAAAGTGCGACTTCAACGTAGACACGCTTTGGGGTGTGAAGTGTCACAGGCATGAAGGCGTCTTTGTGGCCTATTAAGTGAGAAAATTGTTGTGGTGCGCTGTGTGACACTAGTGAGTGGATTGAATAGAAAGGTGTCACGTGAAGTCTTTGTTTTTGGTACAGCATCTAACTAGTTTCCGAATGAATAACAAATTTATTAGTCATGGGTGGTTGTTGTACGAAACACATCGAGAATTTTCAGATTGTTATAGAGGTGGCATGTTTATTGCGAAATCTTTTTGTTCGCGACGATATGGAGTTCGTGTGGCTCGAAATTGGCTGTGTTGTTATATCGCGTGTTAATAGATGGTGGCCAATTCAAAATGAGGTTGGATTACCATGGTTCAAATCTAGAACGGTAATCAGTGTCTTACAGTAGTCTACTGAAATGACTTAGAATTTTTTTTCTCTCATCATAGCTCTGCTATAATTTTCTCATAGCAGAGATGAGTTCTGATAATTATTGCTGGCTACAAATTTCTTAACTTTATTTTAATAGCGCTTTCTATCAAGTTATGCTAGCCTGTGCATCCAGATTAGGGCTAGCATGCTAAGAGATAGTTAATCGATTTCTCTCCAGCGCAAAGTGGATTGGGAGAGTGACAAATACATGAGCTTTAAGGTGAAAATAGAATTAAAGATCCAGTTGGCGTACCCGTGAAGAGAGAAGATTGATCACCATAGAAAGGACGCAATTTTATAGTTTTCTTCGTAAACCTTTTTTTTAAAATCCGAAACCAATAATAGATAGAAATCTGGTTTTTAACATTCCAATGGCAGAATCTCAAGGGATAGATATAGTGACCAATTTGCGCGAGTACTTTTAATCACTGTGGAAGTATTTATTAACTTATGACATACTACCTGGGATAATCTTTAAAATATTCAAAGGAAAGGAGATGACTGGAGCTTATGTCTGCAAGACAGCTGAGATATCCCGAAGCGTGCCTGGACAGCTGTAAGTAGTTGACAAGGCAGCAAAAAAAAGCCACCTGTGTTAGAGACAGGATCTATCTAATAATGGGGGTATGGGAGACAGGAGAGTTTATCGAGGCTCGATTTGACACTTGTATATAATGAGGATGTCAGCAGAGTGCGAGTCTCCAGTGCGGAGTATATCACCTAAAGGCTGTGAATAAGGATTGATATAGTCGGGACACCCGAGCAAAGATATTACATTGAATGTAATTCGGAACCTGTAGGCGTGAGGCGGTATCGTGATTGGTTAAGATGGCCAGACACGCGAGAAGGGTGGCCCCCTTTGACGACGTTTTCTGCCAAGTTTGATCACTGGATGCCGATAGACCGCTAAAAGGGTGTGTCCCCCACATAGGAAATGTCATTGAAGATGTGCCAACATGAAGCGAAGAAAGGTCGAGGACGAGATGACGTTTCCTAAAATTGACACACAAGGTGACACGTCAAGACAATGAAGTCCATCTAGAATATGGCGCTAAATTCCAGAACCAAAGTGTGGATAGATCGAGCTGAGGTGACTCCTCCATATTAGATATACTCCTGTAAATTCTTAAATGTCCACAAATATTTCACAGTGAATTATACAAGTTGCACACATATCTCATGAGCCAGGAATTTAATTATCAGACTGACAATAATAAGGAATAATATAAATTTTCTAAACCAGGAACAAACACAAAACTTCTAATATGCAACAAAGTCCTACATAGTAATTCCCATACCAGATTCACAGTGTATCATCATAACTCAACAGAAAACTCAGTTACAATTGGTATATAAAAGGGCGAAATAACTTTTGTCATTTCCCAGCCCAATATGCACCTGTTGCCCCATGGACAGTGACCCTATAACCACATTTGATTTCGTTTAAACATGATGTGAGAGAATTGATCTCATGGAAATGCAGCCTTTAATTACTATGCCTCATACTGTATAAATGAAAGAGGAAAATTTCTAATAACAGCCGCTAAGTGGCGATGGACACATGCACGTGTTAAGGGATTAGATAAATAGGTAGGGGAAATTTCTAGATATTCAACAATTGTATATTCATGATTTGTAATTTGTTAACAATGTGACAGAGGTCATCTAGGACCTCGACGTAAAATTTGTGTATGTCCCAGAGAGAGAGAACGATGGCCGGTTTCCTCAGTAGGCCCCCGAGCGGGGGGGGGGGGGTATTTCTGAGTCACCACGAGATAAGAGAGTTGTAGCCAAGGCAATTAAAAATAGAAACCGTGGGCCCCCTCCCCTTGATAGATGGCGACCAGACGGTGGGAAGATGGTAGAAGAAAGTATGTTCAGTGTTTAAAGCGTAGCTGTCGACCGCAATATCGCCTCGATAGAACTATTTTTTTTTGGCTCTTCGCCACATAGTGCTAATAGATAATTTGTTTTAGACTAGATACCAATATCTGTAAATAGTACATATTATGCACTGAGGGTTTGTGTAAGCTGATTTACCTAAATTTGAGTAACTGTATACACTAATTTATTCACGTAGGTTTATATTAGTTTTAATATTAGGTTATATATTAAATAACAAATGTTTGTGTAAGCGGATTTACCTAAATTTGAGCAACTGTATACACCAATTTATTCACGTAGGTTTATATTAGTCTTAATATTAGGTTATATATTAAATAACAAATATGTATTCTCCTGTTAAGAAACAATTTTTTTTATTTGCTGCAATCTTGGCTTTAATGTTGATATATGATATTTAAGAGTTACTCAGTTTTTTTTTTAAATTAACAACACTTTGTTCTTAGTGATAGGCTGTGATTTAAAGAGTTCCAGCTTTCTTTTATTTCTAGCTACGAGTTTGTTTTAGTGTTGTAATGAATCTTAAAATTTCAATATTTTTATTTTAAGCTAACAATTTTGTCTTAGTGTCATAGTGAACTTTAAATAGTTTACAGTTCTTCTTTTTATTTTTTTATACTATAACGTGTGTTCTAAATTTCCAGTTTTTCCTACTTTATTTTTATGTTAACAATTTTGTCTTAGTGTCATAGTGAACTTTAAATAGTTTACAGTTCTTCCTTTTATTTTTAAACCATAACGTGTGTTCTAGTGTTAAGTTACCGTTGAAAGGAGCTTTAACACCCTGTTTCAGTGCTTGCGTGTCATTTGTCACAACCTTGTCACAACCTCGTTTTAGTGTAGCACGTCGTTGAAAAGAGAGTTTTCACAACCTTGTTAGGATGTGAGTTAAGGAGTTTTTAGTTTCTTCTTATTTTGTGCTACAATTTCGCCCTGCTGTAGGACAAGAGGAACCACGAGAGACAGCAATCTTAGGAAACCCGCTAGGGGTAGTAAATAGGGCAATTGGTGGCGATATTGACGGCCCTGAAATACGCCGTTCAACCAGGGTCAAGAGGCCCACTGAGTGCAAATCATGTCCAGGTTGCCAATGATTAAACCTATAGAATGTGTACTAGAGTTATTTAATTTTGATCATAGTATGAAGTATTAGAGTGTGAGTTAAAGGCCCTAGATTGTGGTCTTGAAGGATTTTCAGTTTTTTTTTATTGAAGAGGCTATTCTGTGTTGATAGCAAAATGTAATTTAAGTCGTGAGTTCAACAGTTTATTTTTGTTTTAATTTTTATTGAAGGTTCTGAACAATGGTTCAACTTTAAAAATAATTAAGGGACTTAGACGCACTAGATAATTGCTGTGCTTGTAACCAATTCTCTATTGACAGACTTGGAGCTTGCGTTGGGTAAAACTTGACTCCCTGTAATCCCTGGATCCAGTTATACAGTCCAAAGAGAATTTCTAATGAGAGTGTGTAAGGCAATTACAGTCTAAGAATTGTTATGATAGAGTAACAAGTAACCTCTGTTGTTAAACTCCAGAACGAGCTGGGTACTGAAAACCCTATAAGTCCAAAGAAAGAGTCTAGCTGAATAGCAGAGAAAAAGGAATGCCAATGAAGTATATAAGAAATAGGGTTGGAGAAACACTTGTAGAACTATCATATTTTGGCAATGAGGCAAATGCTTGAAGTTCAGTTCGCTCCATTTAAGTGCTAGTCTTGATGATTCGTTTATTTAGACACCAAGTGTCAAGATAAGAAGATTTTCAAACTGTGAGACACACAGTTAAAGTGTTAGGTTAGATTTCAGCATTGATTGTTAACAATCAATTTTATTAATTTTGTTTAAATATAAATAATATTTATCTATGAGTAGATAATTTATATAGAGTTTGTATGAGGCATTTATTTAAGTTAATGGGGCTTTAGTCCCCACTTGGTTTTAATTAGAAAACTTTATTTGATCTCACATTAGTCCTGGAATTAGCAATTGTTAGGGTTTATCTGATAGAGATATTTGAGTGTTTTGGCGTTTATAACAATTTTTGACTTTAGTTTATGTGCAAGATGCGAATGAAATGTATGAATGGGAAATCTTAGTGGATGTGTCAAGGTTAAAAACTATTATATTGTGAGCCCAAAATACATTAGAGTAGTGTTAGGGAATTTAATAGGTTCAATTTTCAATTTTGATTTCATTATTTGTTAGGATCGAATGGCCTCACAGGACTGTACAACTCTACTGTTAGGAAAATATCCGCTCCATTTTAGTTAGGTCTCCTTTAGAGGAGTATAAGTATTGATTTCTTTTATTAGGGTAATCAGTTACTCTATTTCATTATATTCAACTTGAATTCTAAGAATCGTAGAAAATGATCATGTCTCGATTCTCAGGCTGGAAGGTTGTGGGAGGTTATGATCAGACCAGAAAGCCCACAAAACTTCTCCTCTTTAGAGGGAGCGGAAAGGTATCAGGTGAACTTTGTGCTAGGTGGGGGATTTAGTAGCCGATGTCGCAGGTAAGGTGCATAACGACAAACCTCGGAAAACCGATCTGACATCGTAATTTACGACGCTTTAAGCGTGACTGAGATGAGGTTGATTCAGACGGGAGGTTGAGAAGGTTCGGCGCGTTGAAGCTCCTCTATAAATTGCGCAGCTTGGAACCAATCCTCTATAGACAGAAACTTTGAAACATGTGCTGGGTAAACAGTCCCTATAACTCCTTGATTTTAAGTCATAGTCTAAAGGGGGTTTCTAATGAGAGTTAACAATGAGAGAGCGTGGAAGAGACAAACTATGATTAGACGAGGCGATTCCGTCTACAGATTTTAGGTACCAATTAGCAAAGTGACAGATGGACTGTCCAGATTCTTTGTGTTTTATATCGCCCCAGGCTAGCAAAAGTTAATCACCTAATTAAAAACTATGTCTACCATACGTTTAGTTAGAACGATTTCAAGTCAAAATACCAGTTAGTAAGTAGAATTTTTTTTTTACGAGAGTAACTCATTATAAGATAAGATAAATTTTAAATTAGTAGGACACCTAAATGAGCTTTTGAAGCAGATTACCAGAACAAGCCAGACCAGTATTCCAGATTTGAAGAAAGGGAAGTTTAAAGGGGGGATGGAATATCAAATTTTTGTTTCGGCTATGAAATGGCCC
This sequence comes from Cordylochernes scorpioides, assembly GCA_030710605.1. Lineage (NCBI taxonomy): Eukaryota > Metazoa > Arthropoda > Arachnida > Pseudoscorpiones > Chernetidae > Cordylochernes > Cordylochernes scorpioides. Next base: position 15,335,934 of record CP092870.1, read on the forward strand.
AGAGCAATGAGTTTATTCTATTTTATTTTTGGACAAAGAGTCAAATTTTCAGAGAGGTACTAAGAACTCAAGTGGGAAATTATTTCACAAGATATAGGTAAGACCTAGTTTATTATTCATCATAATTTATTTTCAGGGTTAATTTAAGTAGTACTTTTGTTAAAGTGGGCTTGTTGGTCAAAGATATGAGTACACATTCTAAGACAAGCTAAACAATGTATAGTAGGGTTAACAACAATGTTCAGCTAAGAACAAAGATAGGTGAGATTGCCACCACAGATAAGGTAATTTGGAAATAGTCTGGTTTGGAGACGTATTGACTACCATGATTTCCTTCCTATATATTTTCCTTGATTTA
>CP092870.1:15336391-15394690 GCA_030710605.1 Cordylochernes scorpioides
GCAGGAGAAAGTTAGTATAGTCCCCTCCACATAGACAATAAAACACAACCAATGGTATAACTCACTATCACATTGACCCTCCAGCATGTACTGATGAGCCATCATACAGTAGATGTCAGTAACATAAGATGACGTATTCAGCACCTCTTCAATCACATCTCACTTCTTTTTTTACTCATTTCCAAACTCTCTAGTTGTCTGGCACCAAGTCTTCAATGACCCATTATCTTGTTTCCTACTAATACCTTCCCTCCACCACAATGTCTACACATATGATGCTACAAGAAAATGCTTCATTCTCTAGGAAGTAAAAGGCACATCAGTCAGAAATTGTTTTATTGAGAAAATAGAAATAATTTCTGGCTGAAAAAAAAAAAAAAAAAAAATGTCTTTAATTTTCAAGAAATATGAATGCTGGCCAGGCATACAACATCTATCTTCAAGATTCTCCAGGAAGTAAAATAAAGAGGTTGGAACACACACACAAGCAGGTGCAGTTTACTTACCTCAGGAGGAATTGGACATCCCAGAGGACACTGTATGCCAGGAGCTGTCAACCCACCATGTGGTCAGTGTGGAGACCAACAACCTACATGACTGTCAAAGATCCCAATGGGGAATATTCATTTTTTTGATTTCACAAAGGTCATGGGAGGTATAATTTGGATTGTTCAACAATTAGCCAAGAGTTTCCATGAAGACAATGTATTAGGTGTAAATAACCTCTGATAGCAGCAACCATGGTTACCAGATATCTATCACCTTTACAAACTTTCAGAAAATGAACTCCAAACAACCTTAGCAGAGACTAGGAACATTCAAGGAAGCTAGCCTCTCATGGGAGGAGATAGAGTGTGTGTTTGACAGAGGTACTCTTTTGAGGGAAGATGGTAAAATGTATGTTATGATATATTTACCTTGTTCAAGTAGCTATGTTAACCTCACATTGAAACCATGAACTAGAGCACGCCAGTTATCTAGTCTTGCATTTCTACACTTGATCCACACTTCTTCCCAATTTTTATATATTTTTTTAATTATCCCTAGTACACGTGGTACAGACCATAATAATCATGGTGGGTAAAAGTTGGTGACTGATTTTACTGCAATGTCCACACATGTGAAAATCAATTTGAATTGTTCACTTACAAAAGTGCCAGAGTAACTGTTTGGTTACTTGCACTTTCTGGTGGGGTTGGACTTTTGCAAGAATCGGGGGTCATTGGAACAATTTTTTTTAATTATAAAAAAAATGCCCATGCCCAATGCAGGATTTGATCCCGGGTCATAGTGGTCCAAAAACCAACGGTTTAGACCACTTGTCTACCGAAATGTTATTTTGACAAGTGAGTTAAGAAACACCTTGTAGATAGTGATAAAGTACAATTCGGATTATAGATTAGAAACACAAGGTAAAAAGCCAAATCTTAATAAATAGCGTGTGATATTTCAGTAACAGCATTGTTAGCATCATCAGACAAAAGTACTGAATCATAAAAATTACCACAGCATGTTTTAAACAGTTACTGTTATCAAGTATGTAAACAAGATGGCAGATAAGAAGAAAATATTTTTCTAAGAGAAAACCCTAAAATATTATTCTTAGAATTAGAAGTGAGAAAAAAAAACGTTTTTATATATAATTAAAAGCATATCTATAAATATCATTGATATTTCCTATTTCTTTCCTTCTGTTAATTGAAGCACATTTCTTTTGAATAAAAAAAAAATTTTTAAATTTTCTCTTTAAAAATGTTTCTAATAATCTAATATCATTGTTACTTTTAGATAGGATTTATTATGCCCTGTGATTTTTCTATGTTCTACAAGTGCAGAATTTTATCCCATTTTAGAGCATATTCATTCTTTCTTTCTTTCCTTTAAAGTTCTGGCTGCTACATAGCATTGGTCACACTTTTCACTTCATAGATTAACAAACCTGCTCTTTTTGGTAATAGGGTGTTCTTGTGTTTGTTGATGTATTGAGATTAATAAAAGCTAAAAAAGAGGATTTTTTTCCACTTCCAATTCTAAGAATTTAGTGCCGGTCCCAAGCCCGGATGAAAAAGGAGGAGGGGGAGCAGTAACAAGCTCACTAAAAAACCTGGGTTCAGCTGGCCCGGCTGATAGTACCCTGTAAGGGCTCCTAATCCAGGAATACAGGATGAGCAGCGTTTGTACTCCATGTTAGGAGCGGCTGCACATGGCGTCTGTTCCTCATGTCAGAGGCGGCCATTTATTTTGGAGCTAAGTCGGCCTGCCACTGAGTAGTGCTCCCAGTATTAATGACAAAAGCAGACGCATTCTACTTCACCCAGTGTGGAGATAAGAAATAAGAAGAATATTTTAGGGTTCATATAGAAAACTATTATCTTGTTTACACACTTGATACCAGTAACTTACATGCTGTAATATTTTTTCTCATTTTCTTACACTTTGGTTAGTAGCCTGTAAAACCATATTCTCTTTTTCTCATTTAGTACTTTTGTCTGAAGATGGTAACATTGCTGTTAAAAACAAACCTGGGATACCTTCCTTTATGCCACAATCAATGTGTTATCACACCCTTTCAGAAGTGTTCTATATCTAGAGAGTTATCCTAGGCTAAAATGATGCAAAAAAAAGGTTATTTTTTTATTAATTGAACTATGGTGATTTTGAAGCCATTAATGGTTTGCATGACAGGGAACAAAACAAAATCTAGACCTCAGAAGAATATGTGGAGATTAGTAATCCTCCTTTAGGAGTCAGGATTGAAGGGGGGCACTTTTTTTTCTGATTAAAAAAAAAAAAATGCTCCAATGGCCCCTGATTCTTGCAAAAGTCCAACCCCACCAGTGAGTGCAAGTAACTAAACGGGGCTCTGGCACATTTGTAAGTGCAAAGTATAAGTGCTTTTCACATGTGTAGACATGTGATGCACTTACAGTAAAAGCAGTCGCCTACTTCAACCCACCATGATTATCATGGCCTGTACCACATGTACTTAGGGATAAGCAAAAAAAAAAGAAGGGAAATTGCAGTGGGAAAGGAAATTACATATGTAATAACCACCACACAAAATGTTGTTGAGCCAAGGGAGACTTAAGGAAAAATTGTAAACAACAGGGAAATCTGTGTTCCTGACTTGTGTGGGACCACAGAGGGAGATTATCTAGACTGAGGTCTGTCTGTAAGTTTGTTGTGGAGCAGGATGGCCTTGTACACACAAGAGTATTCACTAACAAAAGCTATGCTTTAAAAATAACATTGCTTATTACTGGTACTATTACTATTATTCCTGCAAGTATCACTCTACATTTCTGCTTTGGAGAATCTGTATAAGACTAATAAAGTTCTTAATAAAGTTTTTGTTGATGCGCATAAAAGCTATTCATCCTTTGCAAAAAAAAAGACCAATACATGCTCAGATCTTCAATTATAATTATCATTCATCATGAACATGAAATTATTATGGAGGCCATCTTAAATAGAATGCCACTTCTTTCCAATCTATGATTAAGATAGTAGCTAATAGAGAAGTAGATTATTCTTCTGTCTTATCACAGTGGCTGCCTTCAGGAAGGTGAGAGATGTGCTGTGGATTCTATACTGTGCGACTTTGGATAAAGTTAATGTGAAGGAGACCTTTGTGGCCGACCCTGACATGGATTCAGATACAGCTGTTGGTGGATAGTGCTTCCTATTGATGGCACAACATTTATTTAGTAAAAAATTTAATGTGAATTTATTCATATGAATTTAGAATTGCATCTTAATTTTTCTGATTTATATTATTCTGAGCTGTAAAATATGATTTGTCTCCCAACGTATACATTGTGTTCATTGAGGACTCACTCACCTGGAGAATGACGATGGAGAAGAGCACCCCACAAGCAGCTATGACACGCCACCGAGCCAGCACCATGATGGTACCTGACAGCTGGCCCACAAGATTGTAGAGGACAAAGAGAGAGGAGAGGAGCCAGCTGCAGCGGACACAGTGAGGACCGGGGCAATGACCAAGGCAGCAGCAGACTTACCCAATGCCCCAAGCATCATCCATGTATCTCCTCTGGTCCTCCCACTGGAACCACATCCTGATGCCGTCCTCCAGGAAGGTGCTGACCAGACAGAGCCGGGCCAGGTGGGGCAGGATGTGTTTGCCATGCCGGAGGACCTACACCACCACACACTGACTGCTTTCCTACATTCCTTCTTGTAAACACTTGCTACTGTCAAAACTCCTTCTTCTTCTTTCTTATCTCCACACTGGGTGAAGTAGAATGCATCTGCCTTTGTCATTAAGACTGGGAGCACTACTCAGTGGCAGGCCGACTTAGCTTCAAAACTGAATTGGTTAAATACATATCAGGTTATAAGATAATATAGAATTACTAACTGTAATAGGATAAGTCACAACTTTGATTATTGATTATAAACCCAAGGTAATAAGACCAAATCCAAATAAATGATGTGTGATGTTTTGCTATCAGTATTGTTACCGAAACATCAGATATTATTTATTTGGATTTGGTCTTATTACCTTGTGTTTATAACTGTAATGTGAGGGTTTCACCCACATAAGTAACCAGACAGAGTTTCCTCATTGGTTCTCTGTTCATTAACCTGAATATGAGAGGTGGGGGATGTATAATACAGTTATTTAACACCCAGGGATTAAAGCTTTTGGGTGAAATAAAGTCAGTTAGAGATAATTAGCTTATTATCAACTCATTGAAATACTATTTTTATGAAAATATTTTAGTTTTTTTTTTTTTTGCTTATACCTAGAACATGTGGTACAGGCCATGATAATCATGGTGGGTAGAAGAAGGTGACTGCTTTTAAGTGCACCAAATGTCTACACATGTGAAAAGCAGTTAGACTTTGCACTTACAAATGTGCCAGAGCCCCATTTGGTTACTTGCACTCACTGGTGGGGTTGGACTTTTTGCAAGAGTTGGGGGCCATTTTTTTTTTTTATCATAGTGGTCGAAAACCAACAGTTTAGACCATCCTTCCACTGACCCCCAAAAATATTTTAGTAATATTAGTTAATAATAGGAATTGATACTACCAGACCCTTTTATCATTAACATTTTTATTTACAGTATAACTTCTACAAGATAATAAGACCAAATATAAATAAATTAATAGTGTGTGATAACAACACTTACTGAAACATCACACACTATTAATTTATTTGGATTTGGTCTTATTACCTTGTAGTTATAATCTATAATCCAAATTGCATCTTATCACAGTAAAGTTTATTCACCACCCCATGAGTTCAGAGCTTTCAGTTAAATCAAAGTTGGTGTTGAATTATCGTCAGTCATGATGATTACCAATTCATCACAACATTCTCTGCTGGTGGAGAGACATTTTTTAGGACATCAACTCATTAATATTTTAGAAAATATATTTTAATTAACAATATATGAATTGATACTAATGGGCCTTTTTGATTTAATTTATTTAGAATGTTTCATGATTAACTTTTTAGTGAGGGAAAATATCATTTTAATACTTTATTTTTGGCCATGTGAGAATTTACAAAGACAGTAAAACCCCTCTATAGTGAACCCTAATGGATCAAAACTGTTGGTTCACTATAGCCATTTTTCAAACAGAACAGAAAAAGGATCCCTCTTAATAATTGTCACTTTGTTTTAATTCGTTAAATTGACCTATTACCACATATTAATGCTGAATATCAAGATGGCCAAACATATCTTGTGAAAAGAGGTTCTTTGATGATAGGTTCTTCTTATCATTGGCATATACAGTAAAACCCAGCTACCAAGGATATAATGAACCTTCCCTCATAACAAACCTAAAATATTCCCCAATTCTAATATATAATGTAATACAGTGAACTACGGCTATAATGAGCCATTGCTATAGTGAACCAAAGATAAATTCTTTAGCCCTTTCTTTATTTTCTAAATTTATTTGTTTTCTTCCCACTGCATTTATTCACTTTTGATTTTAAAGAGTATTTATAATTTTTCCTTTGTTCAAAAATGTATTATACAATGCAATTTTATCCATCGCTAAAAGTTGGTCATGAAACAATGTTAAAAAAATAAAAAAGTCCAAACAGTATCAATTTACATATTAATTAAAATATATTACATCATTATTTTCTAAAATTATTATTTTAATTATATATATTAGGTTATCATATAGAAATGTCCACTATATATGAATATTGTGATGAAATCATCAAACTAACTTCAATTCCACTGAAAGCTCGGATCCCTTGGAGTGTCGAATTAAGGAAGTTATATTATATATATACATTTTTAAAATATTAAAGTTCATTATAACAATGATGGTCATAGAATTAGGTTTATTAAACATTAGGTTTTTTATTATAAGGGAAGGTTAGTATATCCCTAGTTTGATAAGGCACAATTTGGATTCTAGATTATAAACACAAGGTAATAAGACCAAATCCAAATAAATAAATAGTGTGTGATGTTTCGGTAACAGCGTTGTTACCATTTTCATACAAAAGTACTGTAGCAGACTTCAGACAAAAGCATTCAATACTTTTGTCTGAAGATGGTAACAACGCTGTTACCGAAACATCACACACCATTTATTTATTTGGGTTTGGTCTTATTACCTTGTGTTTATATCTCTAGTTTGTTTTATAGCACCTATAATTCTGAAATTCAGTACATTTGTTCAAATCAGATGACAAGTTGACAAAATTTCAGATTTATGGTTGGGAATAAACTAATTTCCTCTATAATTTTGTAATCAATTTTTAACATACTTACAGAGCATCTAGAAGTCTGAAATTTGATACACCTTTTTAAACCTGATGGCATTGCAAATTGTTTTTTAGACTTCTGGGTGCTAAGAAATAGTTTTTTCAAATTTGTGAACAATTTTTAATATACTTACTCTGATCAAAACATATAGAAGTCACATAAAATGTATATTAAATTTAATACCTTTTGTAGATTTTTTTCTCTCTCTTTCTTTCTCCTTGTTAATATGACTATTCTCTTTACGGCCTAAAATTATTGTAAATATGTATGTATAGACAAATGTAAAGGTATGACTGTGCAAGTTTCCCTAGGGAGACATAGAGCTTTAAATTGAAATAAATGAAAAAACACACTTAGAAGTCTAGTTCAATCCTACTCACATTGCACGTGTACAAAATGCCAGACTTCTAGGTAGTCGGGAATAAGACTTGAGAATTTATATATTTCCTTTCAAATAAACAAAAGTAGGCACAGCTGTTTCTCTGATATATTGAGTGGCTGGTGTTTTTTAAAATTGGGTTGGGAATGGGCTATATTTCCTTTCAAATGTTGTGATCTTTTTTTTTTTTTTTTATATACTTCCAGACCATCCAGAAGTGTGAAATTTTGTCAACTTGCTTTGTCATCATGTACCAAATTTCAGACTTCTAGGTGCTCTGTAAATATGGCAAATTTAATTACAGGATTTCTGGTCAGAAAGACATGGAAGCAAGTTGAATAAAATATTTTTTAAAGGTTTAGAAACATTAGGTCAGTAAAAAAATGTAGATAGGCTTAAAATGATGGCGCCTATGTGTGTTGTGAAAAGAATATAATGAATTTTACGTTGTGTAAATACAGTAAAACCCCTCTATAACGGACCCCAATGGGCTGAACATGTGGTTCACTATAGCCATGGTTTGTTATAGCCATAGTTCACTGTATTATAAAATAAAAATGGGGATTATTTAATGTTAAGGGAATATTCGCAAATCCCAAGTTTGTTTGTAGTCTGGGTCAGATATTTATGGAACAAATCGTGTATATTGTAAGAAAGGAAAATAATTTAATGAAAAATTCCAACTCTTGCTAATTAATTCCTTCTCTTTGATTTACATTAAGAAGAATTCTAAGTATTTTAACGCAATGTTTAATTTTTATTTTCAATATTTTGGCAAATTTCTCTCATTGCATTTCTGTTCTTTGGTGTAAACAAAAGTTGGTTGAATTGTTTGGATTAAAATAAATCGCTTTGTCAATCACCTCAAGTTGGTCTTCTCTTATTTTTCTATGTGACAATACACTACAATATCAAACATCCCTTTATTGGAGCAAAGGAACAGCTGCTATTTATACATGATGAGGTACAATTTGGATTGTAGATTAGAAACCTGAATTTTTTTTTTGCTTATCCCTAGTGCACGTTGTTTTTGTACACATGGTACAGGCCATGATAATCATGGTGGGTAGAAGTAGGCAACTGCTTTTACTGTAAGTGCACCACATGTGAAAAGTAGTTAAACTTTGCACTTACAAATTTTCCAGAGCCCCGTTTGGTTACTTGCACTCGCTGGTGGAGTTGGACTTTTGCAAGAATCGGGAGCCATTGGAGCATTTTTTTTTTTTAAATCAGAAAAAAGTGCCCAATGCGGGTATCGAACCCGGGTCATAGCAGTCAAAAACCAACGGTTTAGACCATCCCTCCACTGACCCCCCAGAAATATGAAATAATAACACAAAATTCAAATAAATAAATAGTGTGACATTTTCATAAAAACATCATCATCATCATACACAAACCTGAATGTCATAGGTTAGAAACACAAAATAATAAAACCAAATTCAAATAAATAAAAATAGTATGTGACATTTCTGTAACAATGTTGTTACCATCCTCAGACAAAAACCTAAATGTTATAGATTTGAAACATAAAATAATAAGATCATATTCAAAAACAATGTTGTAACCAAAACATTGCCCACACTTTATCCACAGGATTTGGTCTTATTATTTTATGTTAGACCCATACATACATTGAACAGGCAAGTTGTCTAATAATTATCATAATAATCAATGCAAATGATGATGGAGCATTAAAAGGGATAGCAAATGTAAAATGTCAGAATTTGTTAATAAAGCTTACGTCATCTGCAACATCCTCTGCCTTGCGAACCAACTCTTGATTTAGATTCATTCCTTCTGCACACACACACACACATCATTCCAACATCTGCAATGTACCTATATTACAGTACTATTGCTACAGAGAACACCTTTGTTAACATTATACTTATATGTTAAAACTCTTAAAATATATTTTTATAGGCATTATGACATATTACATTCTTCTTAAGAAAGTTCACCAACTAAAATTGACTAGAGACCAATTCATTAAAAATTCGTAAAATAAACTTTCATTTTGTAAACACTGTACAATACTGGTTTTAAATTGATAAAGCACAATTTGGATTATAGATTATAATACAAGAAAATAAGACCTAATCCAAATAATTTATTAGTGTGTGACGTTGATGGTGACAATGCTGTTGCTGAAACGTCACACACTAATAAATTATTTGGATTAGGTTTTATTTTCTTGTATGGTTTGAAAATTGTTTTATATAATGCTGCAGCATTGATCAGTCTCTTAGATTTTCTCATACAGAGAAATTATATTATTCATTCACAGTAAAATGAAGTGATTTAGAAGCAATCATACAGATGTCTTGATTTAAAATAGTCTCAAGGTAATAGATCCATTCACTTTCAGCCCCATTCATAAAACTGTTCCAACTCCATATCAAATATTTCTTTTGAGAAAATTTCCAAATTTCATCAGTTTACAGTGATCGGGTTCTGTATCTGTATTTTGCACATATTCATTGAAAAACATTGAATAAAACATTTTTTTACAAATTTTCATTAATTTGAAAGCTTTTGGCTCTATAGGACAATGACTTTTTAAAGATTAATTTTCTCCCTGGATTTTGACATTGTGGATATCATGGAATAAAACCTGCCCTGGACTGACAAGGCCCATAGCCTGTAACCACGGTCTCCAGGTAGGCACGTTCTCAGTTTGCCAAAGCACTGATGTTGTGGCTTTGTCACCGACCCGAGGCTGCTAGTTTGTGGCAACAGTCAATAGATGGTGTCTTGTTTTGATGAGAGAATCAATTTTTATTTTTTATAAGTAGATAATATATTAGTAGGAAAAAAAAAACATCCAAGTATTAAATTCCACATGCTCTCGTTTGTCTGTGTTCTCTGATTGGTTGATCCCTCAGCAATAATATTGGAAAGTTTCCAAATGACATTATTTTCAAAAAAATATTCAAGAAAAGTCTTTCCTTTTGGAATATTTTTAGTGAAATCTTCCTTGTAAATACAATTTTAGGTTTCCAGCTTATAGTGTACTTTTTTACCAAGTCCCTAGAATAGGCCTTATAACAAAGTTTTACAGTACCTTTCTATTTCCTTAATTTGAAAAAAATCTCTCAAGAGAAGCTGGTATCTAAGTGTGTGTGACCAATGCCATTGTACCTCTGTGCAAGAATGTAATGAGGTAGAGAATGTACTAATGCTGGTAACAGGACCACATCCCTCCAAATTTATATATTACATATGGCTGATAGTATCCTGTAAGGGCTCCTAATCCAGGGATAAAGGATGAGCAGCGTTTGTACTCCATGTTAGGAGCGGCTGCACATGGCGTCTGTTCATCATGTCAGAGGCAGCCATTTCATATTGTAACTAAGTCGGCCTGCTACTGAGTAGTGCTCCCAGTCTTAATGACAAAGGCAGACGCATTCTACTTCACCCAGTCATAATGGTTGTCAAATTGTATTGACTCATCCATTGATGAGCTCTACTCATCCCCGGCAGACACCATCAAAAGTCTCAAGCTTTACAAGCTTGATACCCTAATATGATTGAGTGGAGATAAGAAAGAAGAAGATATATATTAAACAGCTTGTTGTTACTAGTGTCACAGACTTGGTTACCCAGATGTCACGTGAAGGTTACTTATTTGGTCCCCGGTTACTTTGGGAAAGGCACAATTTGTATTAAAAGTTGAAAAAAGGTAACCTGAATATTTTTCAATATGATGATCTTAACAAACATATTTCTTATTCAGTTTTGAACATTGTATAATTGTGATCACATCAGATAGGAGAAGTAATTTTTAACTAAAGTTTCTCAACAATATTTGAACATATAGGGCATAGAATAAAAAAAAACAGGAAGAATGGAAACACTTGAACCATTTCTAATGTTTTGCTCAGAAAAAAAAAAAAAGAGGAATTCTTCCAAAAAAGGTTTAAAATAAGGAATGTAGCATTTTTCAATGTGAGAGTTATTCCAAGACACTATTTCTCTTGCTGACAACATTTTGGCTTCAAGTTTACAATCCAGAGGTAGTAAATGATCAATTATATTTTCGATCAATGGTTATTTATTAAAAGTCAATATTTCTATCAGGCTATCTTTTTCTGAGAGTGACACTATTAAACTTTCTATCCATGATTAGGTACAATTTGGATTATAGATTGGAAACAAAGTAATAAGACCAAATCCAAATAAAGAAATGGTGAGCGTTGTTTCAGTAACTGCGCTAAAATGTCACTCCTTATTTATTTGGTGTTATTACCTTGTGTAACTTTCTATCCATTTAATGCCTAAGGATAGAGGTTTTTAAAAGGCAGCTTGGTATAGATAATTCATTTGAAAAAAAAAATACTATTTTTTTGGGCCATAATTTTATACAGTAGAACCTCTCTGTCAAAAGAGACCTAGTTGCAGAGCTAGTGTCTTTTAGGGAGAGGTATCCACCTACTGGAGGCTGCTAAATAGTAAAATAAAGGTAATTTTGGCATTGAAAACTTAAAGATAGGTGCCCTCTAGCGCGTCTTCTCATGGAGGTTCTACTTACTAGATTCTATTATTTATTTAACTGTGAGAGAGAGAGAGAGCATAATTGTGTAACATATCTTGTTATTATATAAGTTGTTTTTATCTACAGATGTCCAACTCTCTAGAAAGAACCTTACCTGATTGTCTTGAATAAAACTTTTGTATTCCAATAGTGTCTAACCTCTTTAGTTTGACACCCCAAGGGATCTGAACTTTTGGCTGAATTAAAGTAAGTGTTGAATTAAAGGAGGTTAGATCATTTCATCACATTCATTTCTAGCGGATATATTTTTATATACGGTAGAACCTCCCTGTAAAGGACACATAATTGCAGAGCCAAAGTGTTCTTTAGGGAGAGGTGTCCTTTTACCAGAGAGTTGCTAAATTGTAAAAATGGCAATTTTGCAAAAGAAAACTGTCCTTTGTGGAGAGGTGTCCACTAGCGGGGTGTCCGCTAAAGAGAGGTTCTACTGTATATGTGATAATCAAATATATAATTGAAATAATAAACTTTAAAAATACTGTCCTGTAGGATCACCCTGATTTAATTCTACACACATCAACTTTATACTATTCACACATTTCCTTCTCTTTAGTAACAGATCAATACAATAAGGTTTTTGTTTCTCAAAATTTTTATTATGCAAACCAGTCTCAATTCCACACAACAGTATTCTAGGAAAATATCCCCTCATACACTTCTCATTACCCCAACAGTTCTAACATTATTGCCATGAGAACTCTCATCAAGTGCATTTATACCTGCTGTTTTTTTGCTGTCATTTATTATCATTTGACACCTCACTGCTCATTATTGTTTTTTCTCAAGGATTTATATAAACTTAACCTTCCCCATCTATTGAACCCACTGCATAATTCCACACTCCCCCAACTTCATGGCTTCTAATTATGCAAATTTGGCATCAATAATACATATTTTAGTTCCCCCCTGATCATGGATACAAGGTCAGAGTCATTTGGAATGCACTTCTGAAAATCATTTACTGGTTGGAAGTCAATTCAGAGAAAAACACAGTCACAACAACCAATAGTTTGACTCACAACATTTCATTGACTTCCTCTGTCATTCTCCTCAGGGGAATCCCCTGAAGAGAGTGCCAGGAAGTTACTGAAATGTCGGGAGTTGAAATAAACTATTGGTTGATGTGACTGTGGTTTTCTAGGAATGAACTGTTAAAGCCCCGGGCCAATGTCATCTACTCAGCAGAATGCAGCTATGTTGAGGAGAGTCAGGCTGAACATCAGAGATATGTTAGTAACTGTTCACACTTTTCCAGCATACCACTCCACCATGACACTTCTTTAACTCACACACCCAAATGACACTTCTTTAACTCACACACCCAAATGACACTTCTTTAACTCACGCACCCAAATGACACTTCTTTAACTCATACACCCAAATGACACTTCTTTAACTCACACACCCAAATGACACTTCTTTAACTCACGCACCCAAATGACACTTCTTTAACTCACACACCCAAATGACACTTCTTTAACTCACGCACCCAAATGACACTTCTTTAACTCACACACCCAAATGACACTTCTTTAACTCACGCACCCAAATGACACTTCTTTAACTCACACACCCAAATGACACTTCTTTAACTCACACACACCAAGCAATCTTTTTTTTTTTTTTTGCTTATCCCTAGTACATGTGGTACAGGCCATGATAATCATGGTGGGTAGAAGTAGGCGACTGCTTTTTACTGTAAGTGCACCACATGTCTACACATGTGAAAAGCAGCCAAACATTCATACACATTACAATAGCATCAAACACCAACAGTTGGTTCTTGATTTCACAATAACTAAATAGTATCAATAGAAAAATAGATCCCCCTGACAATTATAAAACATCCTGACTTTAAACCATGTTTGTTTCCTTAGTTGTCCATAGTCAATCTTCATTTTCCCTCTCTGTAGTATTCTCTATTCTGGAATTGTTAATTCATTTGTACATAGCTTACTTTTCATGTAGTATGACCTTTTTAATTTAGCCAACTTTAATTAAACACTTTTAATTCAACCATTTTTACAAATTCAAAAAAAGGCTATTATCATTTATTTGACTATAATTCAACACAGACATTTTAAATTAAACTCCAACAAATTCTGACCCCTTGTAGTGTTAAATTAAAGAACTGTGTATTCTTCTTTAAGATGAGGTTGCCTGGTTGGCATTCAAAGTTCTTAAAACTAAGAGACATTTCGGCCAGACATTTTTTTCCTCAATGTTTAGAAAAATCTATAGTTAACCAAAAGTTCAGTCCCATTGGGGTTTGCTCTAATGAGGATTTACTGTATATATAAATAAGATTTTATCATAATTAAATGTCTAGGTGTTTATTTTTGAACATCTAACTAGTTGTTTGTTCTTTATTGGTAAGTTGAGGTTAACTCTGAAATATACCTGTGCATATTACAATTACAGTAGGACCTCCTGCTAGAGGACACCTCTCTACAAAGGACAGTTTTAATTTGCAAAATTACCATTTTTATAATTTAGCAACTCTCTGGTAAGAGGACACCTCTCCCTAAAGAACAGTTTGGCTCTACAATTAGGTGTTGTCCTTTACAGGGAGGTTTACTGTATTACATTTTAAATCCATTTGCAACTCTTTTTGATTATATGACTTGCCTTCAGTAAATACCTTTCCTTATCTATCCATTTTGTTCTCTGACTCAATAGCAGCCATTTATACCCTTCAAAGCTGCTTCTCCAGTCAAGAACCTCTCCTCAAGAGCAATGCTAAGTCTGTAAACCGACTCCCAGCCAACAGCTCAGTCACAGTGCAATGGCTTCCAGCTCACGTTGGAATTCCTGGTAATGAGCTGGCAGACTCTCTGGCAAAGGCTGGAGCTCTTGGCCTACCTGAAGCAAGAGAATCTACCACCCAACTAGACGAAAGAGACCTCCTCCGTACCATCAAAACCCAATGCCTGCAGGAATGGAAATCTGATGCTGCACATGACTGGTACAGAGCAGGAGGGACAAGCACCGGTTCTGTCCTCCCAAGAGAACAACAGTCTTTGATTTTCAGACTTAAGTCTGGTCATCTATGGACAATGACTTTCCAGAATGGTTGCAGGGTTTTCCCACTATGTACTAAGTGCAATTCTCAGCCTGCAACCCCAAGACATATTATTGACTGTATTGACTCATCCATTGATGAGCTCTACTCTTCCCCGGCAGACACCATAAAAAATCTCAAGCTTTACAAGCTTGATACCTTAGTGTGATTGAGTGGAGATAAGAAAGAAGAAGAGTAGCTCTTGTTGTTATAGGGTAGAGTCCAATGTAAACAATCTTTTTTTTTAAATACAGTTAAACCTGTCTATAGCGCCCCCTCTAAATAGCGCCCGATTTTAAATACGTAGTACGATGTGATTTACATTAAAAGTGACATGTCTATAGCACCCCTTCTCTATAGCACCCTATTTTGGTGAGTCCCAAGAGGGGGCGCTATAGACAGGTTCAACTGTACTAAAATATTTATAATGAAGGAGAAATAAAAATATTATGTGTTATATAAAGTCATGCTATTCAATACAAATGTATTCTAAGAAATGCGAGAGAATCCCCGGAAAACATGGTGCATGTGAAAGTACAGTCTGTTTCACCTCACTGTGCCAGATTTGAAAGAGCTTGCCATCCAATGTCCCTGCAGTGGTTAAAGAAGGAGAAAATCCCAGTCAGATAGATGGTGACTCAAAATTCTGGAGGGTTGCAGCATGGGATTGCCAACAACCTGTACTGAAAAGTCCATGTCATGAAAGTTTTAGTTATCAGATTGTTAGTGGTTCTTGAGAAGTAAAGAATACATTTACTAGTGACCCTTGCTAAACATTATCCCGTACTCATCCCAAAAGAGGGGGTCACAAACATAGTTTTCCTTTACAGTTATAAGCAAAATTTCTTGATTTTGGAAATGAGCTGCGATTCCATTTCTTGCTTGATTGCTTGTGATTCATGGCAATGTCTTATCCCCAGTAACACACAACACTAACTTCTGTATCCTTCCTCTCAGTTTTAAAGGACTAGAAAAATCATTACTTCACACTTGAGACCATCTTATTCTATTATCATGGACCATATAGTGGCGAGACATGACAATTTCTTCCAATGTACCACCAATATTTTAATTGCTGCAACAAAAGTCTGTGGGATCAAGACTTGGCGGAGACACAGAATCCATATCTTTGGCCAACCTAGATTCCTCTATGGTTAGCAAGGTAATAAGACCACAAATCCAAATAAATAAATAGTGTGTGACGTTTCAGTAACAGCATTGCTACCATCTTCAGACAAAAGTACTGAACCGTTACCAAAACATCACACACTATTTATTTATTCAGATTTGGTCTTATTACCTTGTGTTTATAATCAACTAGCTGAATGACCCGGGCAACGCCTGGGGTTTACCCGATTAAATGCTTTTATTAAAATACTATTCGTTACAATTATATATTGGCGCCGTGGATGTCATTCTTGAATAATATATAAATGAGTTTTAAAAATTGTAAAAAAAAAAATGCATAGGCCGGGAATCGAACCCGGGGCGCCCGCGTGGCAGGCGAGCATTCTACCACTGAACCAAAAGCAAACGGTGACAGAAGTGTCTCGCGCATTGGCGGCACCAAATGATGGGAGGGCAAAGGTGGTGTGATCGTAGCCGACCAATAGGAGGGCACCATTCCAAAAAAAAAGCAAACCGTGACAGAGGCGACGAAGAATGACGCTCGTAACTGTATATATTATAATCCAAATTGTGCCTTATCATATTTTAAGAAGGATTTCATTAGAGAGGGTCTCCTTGTACTGTTTTTTGGTGGAGGTTTCGAAGGTGGGCTTGGAGATTTCTTTTAAAAGTGAAGGTTTTCGAGCAGAATTGGCATTCGAAGTGGTCGCGGACTGGCTTGTGAATCGCGAGATGACGCCTCAGATATATCTTGTGAGAGAGGACCTTGCCACAGATGTGGCAGGAGGCTCCTGGATCTGGTAACGACACAGATGGGTTAGCCGAATCAAGACTGTAAAATATTGTCAACACAATCGTATGTTTCTGTAACAAATAAGACCATAAAATGAGATGAATAGTATACTACTTAAAGAGGCGTTAAAATTGCGAATATAAATTATTGTCAACGCAAGCGTATGTTTCTGTAACAAGATCATGAAAAGAGATGAATAGTATAATACTTTATTAGTGAAAAGTTGTTTAAAAATGCACATATTTCTTATTAACTTTGTAAATTCGAATTATTTTCTCCCTGAATTTGTTATATTCCTTTTCTGTGTCTTTCAGGAGAATATCTGTATACAAGACTAAAGGTCTTTTAATAAAGGTATTGATTGATACAAGTATCAGAGTCATAATCAAGCAACAATTCTTAATCAATTCTGTTACTGTTTACTGAGAAGTTTCTTTCAGCATGCTTGGCCCGAGGCCCTGACAACTTGTTGGCGTGAGATTGGTCCTCTATTGACCGCTTGGGATGATTTGTCATCGATGCAGGAATGCCTATCTTCTATATTAGAGTATTGGCTTTTGGATGGATTGGCTAAAACTGGTGTTGAGACTCATTTTGACGACCTAAGGTGTAATGATTTTCTAACTTCTTCCATAAGTTAAGGTTGCTGTTGTTGTCGTGTCCAAAGAAGAGCTTCAGATATCTCCATACATCTCTATCACAGCAGCAGCAATGTCAACTATCTTGGGTGTGTAAAGCTGCTGCTCTGGGTCCATGTCAATTTTCTGCAAGGCTGCGACCATTGCTGGGCATGAGAATATGTGAGTAGGTGTTAGATAAGTTAAGGGAATCTTTATATAAAATAAGAGACCAAAGGTTACCTTGAGGGATTTCAACAATCAAAACAACCATTCAAGGCTTTTACAAGAACACAAAACAGCACTTATCCACGCTACAACAAAAAATTATAAAGCTACTTCGAGGAAAGCGAAGACTAGAACGCGGCTGATTCCACACTAGTCTGTTCAGTAATACACTAACCATGACTTATGCACAAAGGAACGTGTGGCCATTGGACATTTGGACATGCGTTGGACCAGGAGGCTGTTGTTGGGTGCTGCGTTGTCTGGAGTATAGGAGCTCCACCTATTATTTCTTCCTGTGGTGAATCTGTATAAGACCGGTGGTCTTAATAAAGCTTTGTGTGTGTGAAATAACGCTACTTTAGACTTCAAGAATAGCAAGCGACAAATAATTAGTTTTTATCAGGAACAAAACATGCAAAGGTCACTCCAAAAGTTTTCGCAATCACTTATTTTTATTAAAGTAACAACTTTCAAATTTTCAGTTTTTTAAGTATTCACCATAAGAACCTATGCAACATTTCATCTGTGAAAACCAATTATCGAAGCACTTACACCAGTCATCTTCTGGAATGGAATTTACGGCATTGGTAAAGGCTTGCAGTGCTTTATCATCAGCGTCAAATTTTATCCCGTTCAACAATAATTTAACTTTTAGAAACTTTAACGATAACATTAATACAGGTTTCAACAATACCAGACAATATTTATAGAAATAAAAAAAAAAAAAACACTTCGAAACGTCGAAAAAAAACTTTTCTGGCCGAAGTGTCTGTTATTTAAAGAACAGCGAATGCCAACCTCTATCTTCAAGACAATATTTATTGAGGCTACACAAAGCAATAAAAGAGACAATTTTGTTCACACTTGGTTAACTCGTGTATCTATATATATAATTGCCTTATTCTGTCTGAAGCTCACGGATAGAATGCGCGCCCATTGGCTGCCGGCGAACACGTGTCCTCCCTGCCCCCCTCTAGACAACCCTGTTATCATCAGTGTGTTACATTCACCTGTCTATACAGACCACCCTGTCTATAGCGGTCACTTTAGGCAACCCTGTTATCAGCAGTGTGATACATACACCTGTCTATACAGACCACCCTGTCTATAGCGGCCACTCTAGACAACCCTGTTATCAGCTGTGTGATACATACACCTGTCTATACAGACCACCCTGTCTATAGCGACCACTCTAGACAACCCTGTTATCAGCTGTGTGATACATCCACCTGTCTATACAGACCACCCTGTATATAGCGGCCATTCTAGATAACCCTGTTATCAGCTGTGTGATACATACACCTGTCTATAGCGGCCACTCTAGACAACCCTGTTATCAGCTGTGTGATACATCCACCTGTCTATACAGACCACCCTGTATATAGCGGCCATTCTAGATAACCCTGTTATCAGCTGTGTGATACATACACCTGTCTATAGCGGCTACTCTAGGCAACCCTGTTATCAGCTGTGTGATACATACACCTGTCTATAGCGGCCACTCTAGACAACCCTGTTATCAGCTGTGTGATACATCCACCTGTCTATACAGACCACCCTGTCTATAGCGGTCACCTTAGGCAACCCTGTTATCAGCAGTGTGATACATACACCTGTCTATACAGACCACCCTGTCTATAGCGGCCACTCTAGACAACCCTGTTATCAGCTGTGTGATACATACACCTGTCTATACAGACCACCCTGTCTATAGCGACCACTCTAGACAACCCTGTTATCAGCTGTGTGATACATCCACCTGTCTATACAGACCACCCTGTATATAGCGGCCATTCTAGATAACCCTGTTATCAGCTGTGTGATACATACACCTGTCTATAGCGGCCACTCTAGACAACCCTGTTATCAGCTGTGTGATACATCCACCTGTCTATACAGACCACCCTGTATATAGCGGCCATTCTAGATAACCCTGTTATCAGCTGTGTGATACATACACCTGTCTATAGCGGCTACTCTAGGCAACCCTGTTATCAGCTGTGTGATACATACACCTGTCTATAGCGGCCACTCTAGACAACCCTGTTATCAGCTGTGTGATACATCCACCTGTCTATACAGACCACCCTGTCTATAGCGGCCACTCTAGGCAACCCTGTTATCAGCTGTGTGATACATCCACCTGTCTATACAGACCACCCTGTCTATAGCGGCCACTCTAAGCAACCCTAGGAAGCAAGATGTATACAAGGTGTAGACAAGATGAAGATCTAGATGAAGATTAAAACGTTTTTAAAATATATTCGCACTCGGGTAAAACCCGGGCGTTGCCCGGGCCATTCGTCTAGTCTTCAATAAAGGTCACTGTAATATCTTTCAGAGTTATTGCCTGAATCCCGATATACATGCTAAAAGGTAAAACTTCCTCAAGTTTTGTCCATGAGCGTATCTGTCAGAGTTATTGCATGAATCCCGATATACATGCCAAAATGTAAAACTTAAGTTTTGTCCATGTGTGTGAGTATAAATTTTATTTACATTAGTAGTCGCATTATTATCTTCAATTCCTCCAGTATCTTTACTTTCTATTTCGAATCTAATTTTCTTATTACATAAGCCAATCCACTAAAACCATCTTGTATTTGTGAATAAATATTACAAATTTGAAATTTTACTGGGATAAGGTGAATAAATTAAGAAAAAAGGCATCTCAGGTGTAGGTGGTAAGCCTTTCTTGATTAATCAAGAATGGGTATTGGGCCAATTCTGAAATAATTAAAAATCAATGAATAGATTATGTTTATTCCGATAGATGGCGCAAGCCATCAGCAATTTTCAGTTGCACGATAAGGAGATGTCTTTTTTTTTTCTTATATGTGTTTATCTATATATTTGATTAACGATAAAAAAAAATTAACTATTTACTTATCGCTTTTGTTTATTCGATTTTTTTTATTTAAAAAATATAGTTCCACATAGACCCCACCAGCGATTGCAAGTAACCAAACGGGGCTCTGGCATATTTGTAAGTGCAAAGTCGAACTGCTTTTCAAATGTGTAGACATGTGGTGCACTTACAGTAAAAGCAGTCGCTAACTACCCACCATGATTATAATGGCCTGTACCACGTGTACTAGGGATAAGCAAAAGTTCCATATATACCATATAATAGCTTCATAAGAAATAATTTATAGCAATAGATTTCTTTATATGTTATCGCTATATAGCCTCCCTATACAGATAGAGATAAAGATGGTCACTTCCAGTTTATTCTTTATATGGGGGAAAATCTTTGGGGGAAAATATATTCCGAGGGCAATCACTGGCAATAAATTATTATTTTCCTCACATTATATCTGATATATATACCTACGATGGGGAGCAATAATAGTCAACATTATACACTTATATTGTTTATTATTTGAAGTTACTACATATATATATATTATGATGCATTAGCACTGTTATGAAGATTCGAAACTATTATAGACGCGTATGCTTCTTTTAAAAATAAAACAATTTCTACTGCCCTTACTGCAATGTAAAAATTATTGGGAGGGCCTGGCTCATCAGTGGTGAACCCTTCCAGCGGTTTCGCCAGTTTAATCTACCATACCGCTGTTATATTGCATTTTTTTGGAACTTCTTTTTATAGTGATACTGATGCTAGACTCTTGGAATGGGTTTTTTAGATGAACTAAGGACATAAGCTTTGATAATTTTTAAAAGAATCATACGCGTCTATAATAGATTCGTATTTTGATAACAGATGGCGCGCTAATGCATCATAATATACTTATATTGTTTAATATTTGAATATACGACATATATATAGTATTTTTATATTGTAATATAATAACACTGTTGATATAGTTCACATATCTTATAATTAGTTAAGTTAGAGTCAATAGTTTAAGATCCTACCCTCCTATTAAAATGTACACTGTTCCTATTTACTACCACCCCTCATATTTTTATATATGCTATATCTTTATTAATTTAACCTGTATCATCCTTTTTGTATTTAAACTCAAAATGATGATGTCAAAATAAAAACAGAAAAAAGAGTTGCCAGCTGGGGACAGCTACCTGGCATTTATAGCCCAGGTTCCTAGAGCGCAGAACACTAACTACCCACATCAAAGACCCACCAAGATGGTCAATGACGCTTCCTGAATATAGACAGTAAATAGTAAGAAATAAGGGGAGAAAAGATGAAGCAGTTAATTTATTTTAAAAGACAAACCTCGAGCAGCTAAAATCAGATTTTTTTTTAATGGCAAAGCGCCATCTTTCGGAATAAATATCAACTAATCGTTGCGTTGAAGTATTTTTTTTTCTGCTTATCCCTAGTACACGTGGTACAGGCCATGATAATTATGGTGGGTAGAAGTAGTCGACTGCTTTTACTGTAAGTCTATTCTATATATACTTATGACTCAATCCTTATATCTTTAAACGAACCGTTTAGCTTGTCCACATGGTTCCATCTAGGAGGAATACGACGTATGCTCCAAGTTGAGCCCAAACGGCCGAACTGGTTAAGTTTCTCATTAAGACGAGATAGTGAGAGAACTCCAGGTGATCATCAAATAAAAACAAACTGTTTAGTTCGTCCACCAGGAGGAATACGACGTATGGTCCAAGTTGAGCCCAAACGGCCGAACTGGTTAAGTTTCTCATTAAGACGAGATAGTGAGAGAACTCCAGGTGATCATCAAATAAAAACAAACTGTTTAGTTCGTCCACCAGGAGGAATACGACGTATGGTCCAAGTTGAGCCCAAACGGCCGATCTGGCTAGGTTTCTCATTAAGACGAGATAGTGAGAGAACTCCAGGTGCTCATCAAATAAAAACAAACTGTTTAGTTCTTCCACCAGGAGTGAAAGAAATAGAAGGGGTGAGCGGGTAGCCCAGGTACGTATATTTTGATGTAGCACTTAAAGGACTTTGACCCAATACCATCTTTCTGAAAGCGCCACCTTTCCTCCATTACGGAAAACCATTATTCTTGACTTGTTTTCGTTCAGAGTTAGTAAGTTAGTTTCTAGATAGGTTTTCAGTATATTGATTTTCAATTGAAGGTTTATTTTAGAATCACCGATCAAAACGATATCGTCGGCATATAGGAGGAGGTGTATGTTTCCGAAATTGGGTAAGTATCTTCCTGACAACCCCGAGTCATCAAATATTTAAATCAAATCATTAATGAAGAGTAGGAATAGGCATGGGGATAGTGGGTCACCTTGGAGCACCCCCGAACGAATTTCAATGAATTCAGTTATAGAATTGTTCCAACGAACCGCAGCGGTCATGTCTTCATAATAACATTTAATTAGGTTGACAAATAAATACGCTTAACACATGAAAAACAAATAGAAAAAAATACATATATGTAATTTCAATCACATATGAAAAGTAAGAGAAGAATAAGACACTGATACTAACTCTAACAAGCGTTGTGGTTAGATAGAAGTGGTACTTCAGGATCTCCGTGTTGAAGAGCACGTTAGCCTGAAAAAGCTCGAGAAATAAAAGAATTACGAAAATAAACCAAGACCTAGATTCCTTATTGATTTATTTAATTGTTATTTAATGTTTTAACTTGATATATATAGATGGTGCGTTATTCCTTTGTAATAGTTGTATTACAGTATAAACTCCCTTTAGCAGACACCCCGCTAGCAGACACCTCTCCACGAAGGACAGTTTTCATTTACAAAATTACCATTTTTACTATTTAGCAATTCTCTGGTAAGAGGACACCTCTACCTAAAGGACACTTTGGCTCTACAATTAGGTGTTGTCCTTTACAGGTAGGTTCTACTGTATATCTAAAATAAAATAATGCATACTTTTCACTTTTGCATGTGGGGGGTCGGTGGAAGGCTGGTTAAACCGTTTGGTTTTCGACCGCTACGACCCGGGTTCGATTCCCGCATTGGGCACTTTTTTCTGTTTAAAAAAAAAATGCTCCAATGGCCCCCGATTCTTGCAAAAGTCCAACCCCACCAGCGAGTGCAAGTAACCAAACGGGGCTCTGGCACATTTGTAAGTGCAAAGTCGAACTGCTTTTCACATGTGTAGACATGTGGTGCGCTTACAGTAAAAGCAGTCGCTAACTACCCACCATGATTATCATAGCCTGTACCACGTGTACTAGGGATAATAACTTTTGCATGTACAGTTAAACCTGTCTATAGAGCCCCCTCTAAATAGTGCCTCCCTCTCTCTAGTTCCAGATTTTAAATACGTAGTACGATGCCATTTACATTAAAAGTGACCTGTCTATAGCACCTTATTTTGGTGAGTTCAAGAGGGGGCGCTATAGACAAGTTTAACTGTATTGTCGAAAAAATTATGTTAATTACTAAAAAAATTGTCTTCATGCAAATATTTGCTTTATGAAAATCTGTGAATAAGCTGAACAAATATTGAATCCATAAGGCATAATTTGGATTTTAGATTTTAAACACAAGGTAATAACACCAAATACAAATAAAGTGTGTGATGTTTTGTAACAGCGTTGTTACCATCTTCAGACAAAAGTGCTGAGACAAAAGTTCTGTTCAGTTACTTGTACTCATTGGTGGGGTTTGGACTTTTGCAAGAATTCATGGATCATTGAAGCAATTTTGTATTGAGAAAAAAGTATCCAATGCGGGTTGGATCCTGGGTCGTGGCTATAGGAAATCGATGGTTTAAACCTCTCGTCCACGGATCCCCCCAATGTAACATGATTTACTTAAATACCATCAACCCCAATCACACTCTATCTCTGAATATTAAAACTTTTTTAACACTACTTTTCTTTTTAAATATATATATACAGTAAAACCTCCATGAGAGGACACTCACGCTAGAGGAAACCTCTCTACAAAGGACAGTTTTCATTACCAATACAGTAGAACCTCCATGAGAGGACACTTGCTAGAAGACACCACTCTACAAGAACAGTTTACGTCACCACTACAGTAGAACCTCCATGAGAGGACACTCACGCTAGAGGACATCTCTTTACAAAGGACAGTTTTCATTACCAATACAGTAGAAACTCCGTGAGAGGACACTTTCTAGAAGACACCTAGAAGACACCTTTTACTATTTAACAACTCTCCGGTAAGAGGACATCTCTCCCTAAAGGACACTTTGGCTCTGCAACTTTGTGTCCTTTACAGGGAGGTAGTTCTACTGTTTTATATTTATAAATTCAATTGCCATTTATCAATCAAATTTGTAACAATTAAATATATATACTGGCAATGTGTTTCTTTTTAATAATACCATCTAATTTTATCTCTACAGACCTCACTACAATGGTAAACTGATGAGCCAAGCCCTCTCATTCAATAACTTTAATTATTGCAGTATAGTCTGTAGAGATGAGATATTTGATGATATTATCAAAAAGAAACACATTGCCATTAAACACAAGGTAATAAGGCCAAATCCAAATAATAGTGTTTCACATACTATTTATTTATTTTGGATTTGCTCTCATTACCTTATGTTTATAATCTATAATCCAAATTCTGGCCTTATAACATTGCCAATAAATTCAATTGTTACAAATTTTATATATACAGTAGAACCTCCATGAGAGGACACTCACGCTAGAAAGCACCTCTCTACAAAAGACAGTTTTATTGTAAAAATTACCATTTTTAATAATTAGCAACTCTCTGGTGAGAGGACACTTCTATCTAAAGGACACTTTTGTTCTGCAACTTGGTGTCCTTTACAGGGAGGTGTATATTATTTACAACTATTTCTATAGCCCTTATACTGCAATAAATATAAATTGAAAGAGGGAGGGCATGGCTCATCAATGAAGAAAAAAACCCTGAACACCTTCTAATAAACTGTCTGTTAACTTCTGATCTAAGGGAAGAAAACCAACTTTACCTGACAAATACAAAACAAGTTGTTTACACAATAAAGACCAATACATCAAGTTTAATAGATTCTGCAGGCTGTATATTTTAAGGCGAAAGTATTGACTGTTGACCACTGGCTCGTTCTGATGTAATCATTGGATGTGATTAATTTACTTAGTCTACACGTTGTTCTAAGCCCTCGTCCCTTTTAGGGTGAGGGTGCTTTCATCAGACCAAGACCAAACTCCGATAGTCGTGGTGACTCTGAATAACACTACACGTTGTTCTAACTGTTGTAAATGGCAACTTTGTGTACATATTTCAAGCTACTATTTCTAATTACTATATACAAAATATGATATTGAATGTGTAATTTGCATGCTTCCCAATGTTTAATTATGTAAATTTCACGATGATTTGATTTGCATATAATATCAGATTTACACGCAATTATCCTAATTGTGGATATGGGTGTCTTTGCAACTGTTTTATAATTTTATAAATAAATAAATGGCTCATCAATGGGGAACCCTCTTTTGCCATTTTAATCTCCAGACCGCTCTACTATTGTACTAGACTTTTTTTTTTGCTTATCCCTAGTACACGTGGTACAGGCCATGATAATCATGGTGGGTAAAAATAGGCGACTGCTCTTACTGTAAGTGCACCACATATCTATATATGTGAAAAGCAGTTCAACTTTTGCACTTACAAATATGCCAGAGCCCTGTTTGGTTACTTGCACTCGCTGCTGGGGTTGGACTTTTGCAAGAATCGGCGGCCATTTGAGCTTTTTTTTTTTAATCATAAAAAAGTGCCCAATGTGGGAATTGAACCCGGGTCTTAGCAGTTGAAAACCAATGATTTAGACCATCCTTCCACTGACCCCCATTGTACTAGACTGAATTTCCTATATACCCCGCATTTGTTATTGAATACAGTAAATGAGTATTTTGAAAGAACTATAGACATATGCTTCTAGGACTGTAAAAATGTATTTCTGAATTATGTATTTAAGGCATCACAGAATTCTCTTCTGTAAAATCTCAAAGTAAGCCTTATAGGCAATTGGTTTACTTATTTAGTCACGTTAGCATTTTTTAAATAGTAAAAATTGTTGGCTTTTCTGTTACAGTTTTGTTAACAATACAAACTATCAGTTTTAAAGATTGGAGTTATAATTGATTGCCACTATGATAAGGCACAATTTGGATTATAGATTATAAACACAAGGTCTTCTTCTTTTTTCTTATCTCCACACAATCATTTTAGGATATCAAGTTGTGACCCTTGATGGTGTCTGTTTGACAACCATCGTGACTGGGTGAAGTAGAATGCGTCTGCCTTTGTCATTGAGACTGGGAGCACTACTCAGTGGCAGGCCGACTGAGGCCGACTAATTCTAAGAGAAATATTTTAGGGTTCTTAGAAAACTATTTTCTTCTTATCTGCTATCTTGTTTACACACTAAAAGCCTGCTGTGATTTTTTACCCTCAGAAGAGTAGCTGCATACCTTAGTTTTCTAATCTCAATTCTCCCAAAACTGAAATACAACCTCCACAATCCTTACAGGACATGTTCAAACTAAGATTGCCAGAACCTCCAAAACAATGTCTTCCATGCACAATTTATTTATTTAGATTTTAGAGTTTTGTTACCATGTGTTTCTTCCATTCAAAATGTACCTTATCAATGTTATCCAAGTTTCTGTTTATTTTATAGAAGTTTATTTTATAAACAAGGTTCCAATTTTGTATGGTGTATTATGTTGTATTGGGTTTACTTTTGATGGACCTTTGTTCCATATGTATACAGAAGAATGGTGAATCACTCTTTGTTCCAAGTTGGCAAACAAGTGCAGTACAACACAAGGTAATAAGGCCAAATAAATAAATAGTGTGTGAGGTTTCGGTAACAGCGTTGATACCATCTTCAGACAAAAATCTAAATATAATCTATAATCCAAATTGTGCCTTATCAAATGCAGTACAGTAGAACTACCCTGTAAGGGACACCAAATTGCAGAGTCAAAGTATCCTTTAGGGAGAGGTGTCCTCTTACCAGAGAGTTGCTAAATTGTAAAAATGGTAATTTTGTAAATGAAAACTGTCCTTTCTAGAGAGGTGTCCTCTAACACGAGTGTCCTCTCATGGAGGTTATACTGTAATACCATTTTTATTAATTTTGTTTATATATGTTGTTTTAGAAATATAGGTGAACCCGCCTTGTATTAACCCTTAGTTACTTGCGCTCACTTTTGAGACGTAACTACTCGCGCTGGGTGTAATACACCCGGTGTTTTAACATGGTGAAATATCACTTTAAAAAAAAATAATTTTTTATATATTTTATAAGATATATTTTTATTTTAAAATATTTTTAAAACTAAAAAGTTTATTTAAGAATCAAACAAGAACATTCTATTATAATGTGTAGGCAATGTATGTAAATATTTCGAAAATTGTATCCCAAATTAAAAAAAAAAAAAGTTTATTCAAGAATCAAATCTTTTTTTTTTTTTAATTTGGGATACAATTTTCGAAATATTTACATACATTGCCTACACATTATAATAGAATGTTCTTTACAAACATTCTTTTGGCACTTCTGGCATAGTTTTTTGGTCTTACGATATTTTTTATTATATCAAAGATGGCATCTTTTCCGGGCCTTTGAAAGAGGTTCTGGAATGTCTTCTTCCTAAAATATAAAATGATTAAGAGATAAATTTTTCAATTATATTTTGACATAAAACTTACCATAGTTTCTGGTGACTGACCAGCATCTGTTACCAAATCAAGTGACAGGGCTTTTAGGAAATCCTTTCTTCTTTTGTAAAAGTTTTGGGGTTGATTCCCATTGAAAAGAAGTTTGGAATTGACTCCAGCCAAATTTACAAGTTTACATATTTTGGTACGTCGTCCCACGGAATAGAGTGACATCTTTTGATCCAATAGGTCCACCCCTCCTGTCACGTGTCATGTTATAAAAAGTAATCATTTCTGGCTTCTTCTTTCCATTTGTCTCTTCATCAATTGTTGCTGTTGAGTGCATTGTAGATAAAAGAATGACACTTTTGCCCCTTTTAGAAACATATGATACAAAGGAGACATTATTTTGAAAACCAAAAATTTAGCTAAACACTTGTCGTGCGCGATTTGACATAAATTCAGGTGGTATTTCTTTTTTGTTCTTTTTGAGTGTTCCTACAAAGGTCAATTTATGCTCATTCAAAAGAACTACTGCAAGAAGATAGCTGGTATACCAATAGTCAGTAGATATGTTGCGTTTTGACCCGGAGATTGGAAGTACAAGTCTTTCAACTACATTGTTGGGAGAGTTACTTATTTGATAAGGGCCTTCAGGTTGCTTGCCAGTAAATATTTCAAGATTCACCACATAGCTTGTGCGGGACCAACATAACACATAAGTCTTTATGTCATACTAGCGGATGTGTACCCGGCTTCGCCCGGGTTTTATCCGAGTGAAAGTTTGCCTAACGAATATTATATATTATGAAGTATAATAAACAATGTTAAAGATTAGTTTTAATTATTAATCAAGATTGTGTGTGAATATGTGAGAAAGATGTAATATCGTTGTTGTTTTCTTGGCCGACTGTTTTACATATGGTGTTATCTTAAAATTGCTTGTTTTGAATATTTTTTTAGATTGAGTTGAATGAATTGCTGAATTTTTTTTTTTGTATTTATATATAAATAAAATTAACTCTGTTGATTTTTTTTGTATTTAATCGATAACAGCGAAGTTACGCATGTTAAAGTTAGGAAAAATATTTTGATGTTAAGCAAAACCTGCTCCATCTCGTTTTACATAAATGTTGAAAATTTGGTCGAAATTGATGCATTGTAACGAAAGTTTTTAGTGAACAACACTTATGAAATTTCCATTTTATTAATATAGATTTTACGGGTTTATTCGTAAGGTACTGCTTGAAACTACATCGGCCTTTGAATGGAATATTCTTTTCGTCTACTGTCAAATATTCTCCAGGACGATACATAGTTTTGCAGTTTGTAACGAATTCTTCCCTGGCAGCCAATGAGCGCGCATTCTATCCGTGAGCTTCAGACAGACAGAATAAGGCAAATATATAAGTAGATGTTTGAGTGTGTATGTGTCTCACCTTTCTTGGCTTCATCCTTCTGTTGGTCTCCCTTCCTCTGGAGCTTCCTCTGGAGCGGCTTGCAGAGCTGTGCACACCACCACCGTATATAAGCAAACACCACATTTACATATGCTTCTTATTATGCAAATCAACATAGGTACGCAGTGGGTTCTAATACCATGAAGACCTTGGTTCTGTCTCTTATATAAGTACAATTGTAGATTTCAATGATTTGTAGGATTTTAAAACTCTACCCTAGCCTTCTTTTATTTCTTGCACAAGGGTGAAGCTACATGTGCAGTACCATGGTCACACCTTCCTGAAGTATAGTGTTAAACTGCTCTATACTGGAATACAGTTGGCTCATCTTCAAGCCGTCTCAAAAGCCATTTTTTTTGTGCGTGAAGATAGAAAATGATAACATCTACCCCACTTGCCCAAAATATAGCTTGGCACCTGCAGCTCCAGAACACATTTTTGTTTGAATTAGATGTACTAAACAGGACCTTTGGGAGAGGCTACTTATCAAACAGTTTGAGGAGCATGGACTCATGGAAATTGTGTAATCTTTACACAAGAGGATAAGAAACAACAACAACAGCAAAAGCAGATCCATTACCAGGGATATAAAGAATTTAGAGAGGTAAAAATAGATGGAAGTTCAACATTTGAGAGATATATGGTCAGGAAAATGTTCAGGGTTTTTTTTTTTCGCCCTCTATATAGTTAGAGAAATTCCCCATAGAAGGGTTTTCAACCAGAATTATGAAGGCCTACCTCAGTCTGTTCCATCAGCCTTCCCTCCAACTTCTCCAACAGCTGCTGGTAGTGAGTGTTGGACTTCTTGAGGGAGTCTACCTGGTCCTCTAGTACTGCTCACCACACAGCTCCTTGTCAACTACAACCTCTGATACAATAAGTGTGCAGTTAAAACACTTCAGGTTATAACAACGTAAAAACTCAGTGTTGTGGTTATAACGGGATTCAATTGCATATTGATGGGAATGGTGCCTTTATTTTGAGATCAATTTCCCAAGAGCAAAGTTTATACGTTGTCAGTATTGTTTCCATCCCACATAAAACACTTAGAAAAAACCTAACCTCTTGTTTGAGACTTTATAGTGAGTGATAGAACTGGCAATCTCAATCTTAATAAAGGAGGAAACATACAACTACCATGGATGCCCTTGAGCCTCATAATAAGCTTGTACATGGCAATGCCCCATATTTTAAAATAAATATCAACTCTTTGTTGATTTTTAACTTTATTCCAGGTTATTTGATCAACCCAATTTCCTGATAAATCAAAAAAAGACAACCAAGTATGCATTTCAGGCTATTAACCCTCATCAGGTGTTGATTTATCAAGAAAAGGGGTGAAATGGAATAAACTTGAAATCAACATTTTAGTTTATATTTATTCTTAAAGATTGCCATTTAAAAAGCTCATTGAGCAGGATCAGGGGACATTTCATTAATTTTAAATAACAAAAACCTTTTCTCCGCTTCTTTCTCTTTTCAAAGACTTCTATATTGGAAGAGTTTTTGTATTTAGATTTGAGGGGGTCCCCAGTTACATTTTTTATCTCTGCCAATCTGGTGTTGGATGCCAAGAGGTGCGGCAGCGGAGGTTTCCTTCTGCTGTCCAGCAGTGGGGCTGGTTGACTTGGCCTTCAGCTCCGCCAGCTGTAGCTCCTCCAATGTTAAATCTGTCGCTGGATTTAAGAGTTGGGGGACTTACCTGGAGCTTGAGGTCATGCACCTGAGCGTGGGCCTCCACCAGCTCGTCAGAGGTCTGTCTGCCACTCTTTATCTCGGCGACTAGCTTGGTCTGAATCACCTTCACCCGGCTCTGCCACGGCAACATATCATCAAACATAGTTCTCACAATTATTTGGTAGAATAATACAGTTAAACCTGTCTATAGCGCCTCCCTCTCTATAGTGACCGATTTTAAATACGTAGTACAATGTGATTTACATTAAAAGTGACCTGTCTATAGCACCCTATTTTGGTGAGTTCCAAGAGGGGGTGCTATAGACAGGTTTAACTGTAGTTGTTTTTGTCAAAATTATAATCTCTTCAGTGTAATATTATAAATAAAAGACAATTCGCAGAGGGAAGAGTTTCTTTTTTCAATTACGACAAGCTTTCGGGCGTTAACAGCCCTCCGACAGGTTTTTTTTATTCCTAGTACACACAGGCCATGATAATCATGGTGGGTAAAAGTAGGCGGCTGCTAAGTGCACCACATGTCTACACATGTAGAAAAGCAGTTCAACTCCGAGACAGATATAATTACAATATTAAATGGAGGGTCAGTGGAAGGCTGGTTAACCCGTTTGGTTTTCGACCACTATGACCCGGGTTTGATTCCCGCATTGGACACTTTTTTCTGTTTAAAAAAAAAAAAAATGCTCCAATGGCCCCCGATTCTTGCTTAAAGTCCAACCCCACCAGCGAGTGCAAGTAACCAAACGGGGCTCTGGCACATTTGTAAGTGCAAATTCGAACTTTTTTTTTTGTATTTATATATAAATAAAATTAACTCTGTTGATTTTTTTTGTATTTAATCGATAACAGCGAAGTTACGCATGTTAAAGTTAGGAAAAATATTTTGATGTTAAGCAAAACCTGCTCCATCTCGTTTTACATAAATGTTGAAAATTTGGTCGAAATTGATGCATTGTAACGAAAGTTTTTAGTGAACAACACTTATGAAATTTCCATTTTATTAATATAGATTTTACGGGTTTATTCGTAAGGTACTGCTTGAAACTACATCGGCCTTTGAATGGAATATTCTTTTCGTCTACTGTCAAATATTCTCCAGGACGATACATAGTTTTGCAGTTTGTAACGAATTCTTCCCTGGCAGCCAATGAGCGCGCATTCTATCCGTGAGCTTCAGACAGACAGAATAAGGCAAATATATAAGTAGATGTTTGAGTGTGTATGTGTCTCACCTTTCTTGGCTTCATCCTTCTGTTGGTCTCCCTTCCTCTGGAGCTTCCTCTGGAGCGGCTTGCAGAGCTGTGCACACCACCACCGTATATAAGCAAACACCACATTTACATATGCTTCTTATTATGCAAATCAACATAGGTACGCAGTGGGTTCTAATACCATGAAGACCTTGGTTCTGTCTCTTATATTCACTTCTTATATTCACAGATTGTGAGGAATATGATCCTAATTATAAAAAGGATAGGCCTAATCAAAACACCTCAGTGAAACAAGTATGCGGAGCCCCGGAATTGTTGAATGTAAGTACTTTGACAAATACCCCTACACAAGGAGCTTTCAAGCTTATCAACATAAGTGTTGAAGTAAATGGAAGCTCCTTGTGTAGGGGTATTTGTCAAAGTACTTACATTCAACAATTCCGGGGCTCCGCATACTTGTTTCACTGAGGTGTTTTGATTAGGCCTATCCTTTTTATAATTAGGATCATATTCCTCACAATCTGTGACCCAATGTTTAATTTTTATTCCCTTTTTCGAACATATTGGACACCAGAATGGGCAAACATTTTTTCTATTATCATTATTTTTTGTCGCGAGATGTATTTTGTTTTTAGGCTTAAACTGAATTGAAGCCCTATTTTGTTCAATTGAAGCTGCGATATGGAACCATTTCGTGGTGTCAGTTGGCTGTGCAGCCACAATTAAATCTTTCCAATCATTTGGAAATTCGCCTGTTAAATCAAACCCATCTAACGAAGGAGGAAAAAATTAATTTATTAACAGACGGACTTCCAAATGATTGGAAAGATTTAATTGTGGCTGCACAGCCAACTGACACCACGAAATGGTTCCATATCGCAGCTTCAATTGAACAAAATAGGGCTTCAATTCAGTTTAAGCCTAAAAACAAAATACATCTCGCGACAAAAAATAATGATAATAGAAAAAATGTTTGCCCATTCTGGTGTCCAATATGTTCGAAAAAGGGAATAAAAATTAAACATTGGGTCACAGATTGTGAGGAATATGATCCTAATTATAAAAAGGATAGGCCTAATCAAAACACCTCAGTGAAACAAGTATGCGGAGCCCCGGAATTGTTGAATGTAAGTACTTTGACAAATACCCCTACACAAGGAGCTTCCATTTACTTCAACACTTATGTTGATAAGCTTGAAAGCTCCTTGTGTAGGGGTATTTGTCAAAGTACTTACATTCAACAATTCCGGGGCTCCGCATACTTGTTTCACTGAGGTGTTTTGATTAGGCCTATCCTTTTTATAATTAGGATCATATTCCTCACAATCTGTGACCCAATGTTTAATTTTTATTCCCTTTTTCGAACATATTGGACACCAGAATGGGCAAACATTTTTTCTATTATCATTATTTTTTGTCGCGAGATGTATTTTGTTTTTAGGCTTAAACTGAATTGAAGCCCTATTTTGTTCAATTGAAGCTGCGATATGGAACCATTTCGTGGTGTCAGTTGGCTGTGCAGCCACAATTAAATCTTTCCAATCATTTGGAAGTCCGTCTGTTAATAAATTAATTTTTTCCTCCTTCGTTAGATGGGTTTGATTTAACAGGCGAATTTTATCTTGAAAATAATTTTCTATTGATTCTTCTCGTTTTAATCTTCGATGTGATGCTGAGACAATTGGATTTGCGTTGTATGAACCAAATCTTTGAATCAACTTTTCCTTTACAACTTCCCATCTTTTTATTGCAGGATTTGAAATAATCTCGTCTGCATACCATTCAAGTGCTGAATCTGTCAAGTAGTACATAAGATTTTTGATTTTTTCATCTTCTTTTAAAGAATTATTTTCAAAATCATATAATTTGATCCATGACTCAGGCCTAATTGCCGACTTCGAGCCGTTGAACTTTTGCAACCGGTTGTTTGGATTTTCCGCCATTTTTTTTTTTCCGTATCCTGTTCGACTGCGCCAAATGCCACGTTTTTATTTTTAAAACGCTAATTTTAGTTTAGTAAAACTTTATTTTTAAAGTTTATTATTTTAAAAGTGAAATGTTTGTTAATGAAATAGACATTTTGCCTAAACTCATTTTAATGCCGCTTTCTTTTACAAGCCATTTGTTTATGTGTATTTTTACGTATCGTTTTTATTGAGTTTTTACTAATTTAGTATGTACATCATTGACTTTTGATGAATAAAAAATAAAAATGAAAATAAACACATGAAAAATTAAAATAACATTTTAAAGGAAATTATGTACAATTAAAAATTGTTTTTTGTAACGTCTCAATATATATTAGTTAAACTGATATTTTATATTTTATAATTTTTCAAATCGCCAGAGATAAAATTTTCGAAATAATTATTAGAAATTTGTTTCTGTTTTTTGATTAATGTAATTTATAAAAATTCACGCATTAATATTTTTCAAAACGTGAATACAATCAGGTGATATATATGAATATATTCATTTAATAAAAAAATATTGTTAGAAGTTGTCAAACAATAAAATACCTGCAGTCTTTTGAAATAGATATTTGAGAAATTTATATATTTAAAAAATATTTCATCATATAAATTATATACTTCAAATATAAATATATATAAATATTAGTTAAACTGATATTTTATATTTTATAATTTTTCAAATCGCCAGAGATAAAATTTTCGAAATAATTATTAGAAATTTGTTTCTGTTTTTTGATTAATGTAATTTATAAAAATTCACGCATTAATATTTTTCAAAACGTGAATACAATCAGGTGATATATATGAATCTATTCATTTAATAAAAAAAATATTGTTAGAAGTTGTCAAACAATAAAATACCTGCAGTCTTTTGAAATAGATATTTGAGAAATTTATATATTTAAAAAAGATTTCATCATATTAATTATATACTTCAAATATATATATATATTATTTAAACTGATATTTTATATTTTATAATTTTTCAAATCGCCAGAGATAAATAAATATATTCGCAGTTTTTTTGTTACCAAGCAAACCAAATATGATGATAAATATCGAATATAAAGCTATAAGTCAAAAACAATTATATTAATTAATATAATAAAGAGAAACGGTCATTCTTTTTTCTTTATATACAGGTTTTGCAACTTTAAGACATTTATTAGAGACAACAATAAAAAACAATAATATAAGACAGCACAATTTAATTTTTTACTTTAACAACATTTTCATTTTTAGATTTTCTTTGAAACTCTAACATCAATATGTTTTCCTTAATTGGAAATAACATTATTTTAATATATTGCATTTATAATTATATTATATAATTATATTATTCTTACTATTTTATTTAGTGTGTACTCTCAGTTGTAAAAATGCAAAAAAACGTTACACTATAATATAACACTATATACACTATAATATAACAATGTGACATAGATCAATAAGTTTAAAATTACAATATTCGATATATATTGAAATTTTAATCTATTTTATTTTGAGCGTCTATTTTGAATATTAACTAAATATCGAATAAAGAATATAAATATATGTTTGTAAAAATTAATATTTAATAAAATAAAATATACGCATAGGCATATTTAATATAAGCAATATTAAAACAGCCAATTTCTGGCGTAATTAAATATTGGCGTATAAAATAGAATATTAATAAATATGAAAAATGACCTTAACAAAATGATTTACTAAAATGAAAAATGTCGTCGTTAAAAGTACGCATTTAAATATTTAGACTATATTGAAATTTTAATCTATTTTATTTTGAGCGTCTATTTTGAATATTAACTAAATATCGAATAAAGAATATAAATATATGTTTGTAAAAATTAATATTTAATAAAATAAAATATACGCATAGGCATATTTAATATAAGCAATATTAAAACAGCCAATTTCTGGCGTAATTAAATATTGGCGTATAAAATAGAATATTAATAAATATGAAAAATGACCTTAACAAAATGATTTACTAAAATGAAAAATGTCGTCGTTAAAAGTACGCATTTAAATATTTAGACTATATCAAATACACATATCAAATACGGACAAAACGGACAAACGGACAAACAAAAATTTTTTGGTAATTAGATATTATAGATAATCTTAGCTAAAATGAACAAATTTATTTGTAAATAAAAGTGTTGCAAAAGTGGTGAAAGTGTTGAAAAATAAGAAAAAGTAAAAAAAGAAAAATGTTAAAATGTTAAAAATGTTTAAAATGTTAAAAATGAAAAATGATTTACTAAAATGAAAATGTAAATGTAAATGAAAAAAAGTACGCATTTAAATATTTAGACTATAAAAATTAGAAAAGAGAAGGCAAGTATGAAAAGTATTTATGAATATTATCAAATATGTGGCTGATGTGGCGAATATTAATATTTATTTCGTTTTATTTCAATCAATGGCCGAGCGTGTCGCTAACGTCGAGCTTAACGTCGAGCTAAATGCGTATTTTTGCTAACTGCGTTATTTTTAAAAGTTTAAATATAATTTTGAAGTTACCTGAATAATTCCGAGACTAAATGTAATATGTATACGAAATATTGTCGTATAAAATAAAATATTAAGAGAGGAGTTAGGGAACAAACAAACATCCAAACATCCTGACATCCAGACATTTTTTGCGCTTTAATAATAAGATATTTATTTCGCCAATATTTCGGTTGGCTGAACGCCAAACCTTTATCAAGGCATTACATTTTTGTATACACAAACTCAGCGCCGCATAGTGTTATATATTCATTACAATAATTCTTTACAATTTCATTATGATTCACACACACACACACATTCTTGTTATTTTCTAATATATAATCTTAGAAAGTATTTCTATATAAGTTAAATCAAACCAACCATCCCTCTATGAAAAATATATCCCAAAAATTCTAAATAAAAAAATATAAAGCATTTTTAGGAATCTAAATGCACGCTCGGTTCTTCAATAAATCTCCTTGAAAAAAAAAGGGAGGAAATAAAAGCAGGTCTCGCTGTAAAACCTCTCTGAATAGCTCTGGCCATTAATTTACTATTTATTATGCACCGATCGTTGAAGCTATTTGTCAATGAGCGGTGGCAGTCGTTTCTTTCTACAAGGCCCAATTTCTATCATATTCCCAAAAGATAATGTGAATCCGGGAGTTTCGTTTGGTCCATTAAAAGGTTTATCTTTTACATTTTCTAAGAATAGATTTTTTTTTAATCTCAAATTTAACGATCTTCTCTAATGATGACATTTTCTCGTTTATGTTAATGAGTTCATTTAGTGAAAGTTTAAATATTTGGTCTTTTAGGACTTAATTTACAGTGTTTTCTTTGAGTACTCTTTCTCTATCACTTTCCTGCGGTAAGCGCCACCAATTAAAATATTTTAATATATGTTATGATTATAATGTTTTGATATTGGAATGATAAAGAATTGGAGGTGCAGTCGTGAAAAAGGAAAGATAGTTATTTACTTATCAAGTAATTTTTATTTTCAATTACTTAAAAA
This sequence comes from Cordylochernes scorpioides, assembly GCA_030710605.1. Classification (NCBI taxonomy): domain Eukaryota; kingdom Metazoa; phylum Arthropoda; class Arachnida; order Pseudoscorpiones; family Chernetidae; genus Cordylochernes; species Cordylochernes scorpioides. The sequence continues at coordinate 15,374,327 of CP092870.1, forward strand.
GAATTAAATATTAAATATTTTTCACAGTAATATAGAATTTATAAAATGAATCCTATATTCGTGAATTAAAAAAATAGGTAGGTTACCTATACATATTTACAATAATATTCAAAGTTTATATAAAAGGGCGTACTTGGACCTTTAAAGAAAGAATTTTTTTCTCAAAATATTTCGAGAGATTGCTCCCTATTTATCAATTTATTGTACAGTGAATATCTTATTATTAAAGCGCAAAAAATGTCTGTTTGTTTGTTCCCTAACTCCTCTCTTAATATTTTCTTTTATACGACAATATTTCGTATACATATTACATTTAGTCCCGGAATTATTCAGGTAACTTCAAAATTATATTTAAACTTTTAAAAATAACGCAGTTAGCAAAAATACGCATTTAGCTCGACGTTAAGCTCGACGTTAGCGACACGCTCGGCCATTGATTGAAATAAATATTAAAATGTATATTAATATATAATATAAATATAAATATAATATATAAATATATAAAGTATAAATGTATATATAATAAATATAAATATAATATAATATAAATATAATATAATATAAAATATAAATATAATATATAAAATAATAAATATATAAATATTCGTAATTTACACTAGCCACATCAGCCACATATTTTATAATATTCATAATTTACACTTTAAATACTTTTCATACTTGCCTTCTCTTTTCTATTTTTTTTTATAATCTAAATATTTAAATGCGTACTTTTAACGACGACATTTTTCATTTTAGTAAATCATTTTACACTTTAATAACATTTTTCATTTTTAATTTTTCATTTTTCATTTTAGCACCGTTTTTATTTTGTTAAGGTCATTTTTCATATTTTTATATATTTTAAGATTATCTATAATATCTAATTATCAAAGCGCAAAAAATGTCTTTTTGTCTGTATGTATGTTTGTTCCCTAACTACTCTTTTAATAATCAATTTTATACCCCAATATTTAATTACGCCAGAAATTGGCTATTTTAATATTGCTTATATTAAATATGCCTATGCGTATTAAATATTAATTTTTATATTAATATAATATAATATATTATATATAATATAATATATAATAATATATATAATATATAATATAATATATTTAATATATATATATATATATATCGTAATATGCTATGCTGGGAAACCTTACTCTTGGGGTTGGTGATTGTTGAGGTGGTGGCGCAGTCGTGATGGCTGAGTGAGAAAGGTTTACACACAAGGGAAATAAACCAGGACACGATTGCTTGTTGAAATAAAAGGCAACTGGTCGGAGGAAAGAAAGGCTTGAGAAGGTGGAGCGGATTTGATTAGTAACTATCTGATCACATGGCGGTGATTGACTTAGCTATGGGATGAATTGGGGAGGTCTCGAGAGCAGATGTTACCTCGGTGAGAGCGAGTTCCTAACTGACAATCCTTGCTTCTCGATTTAACACGAAGACCTATCTCCTTTCCCATTGGAGGAAAGCTGAGACGTGGCCTTTTTCTATTGGTTGACCTTTGGGAAGCTGCTCCCTCATTGGTCCTTGCTCATTTCTTTGTCTTTGGGACTTGTTCTGACACGACCAGGAAATACTGTGTCGTTGAACTCAACTTTTATTATTTCCGCGATCATAAAATCGGCTGTAATTTTGCTAATGGTGGTGCTGACTTTTAAGCCTTCTTTCTAGGCCTCGTTTCTCTAAGTCGTTCTATCCTCCAGTTACCTTATTCTTTATTAAGTCTTTGAAACATACATTGCATACATATTGGGTCGGGGTTGCATACAACTATTTACAAATTATGACATATATAATATATTTATATTCTTTATTCGATATTTAGTTAATATTCATTTTGATATTTAGTGAATATTCAAAATAGACGCTCAAAATAAAATAGAATAAAATTACACTATACATTTTTACACTGTACTATAAAATGTTGATATTATGCCGTGAGAGTACAACTGAGAGTACACACTAAATACAATAGTAAGAATAATATAATAGTATAATATAATTATATAAATGCAATATATTAAATAATTATAAATGCAATATATTAAAATATTGGAATGTTATCAAAAAGGTGCTTTTTAAAGGTGCATTAAAAGGACCTTAACAAAACTAAAACAGTACTCTAAAATAATGTTATTTCCAATTAAGGTTTTTCAATAACGAAAACATATTGATGTTAGAGTTTCAAAGAAAATCTAAAAATGAAAATGTTGTTAAAGTAAAAAAAAAAAATTGTGCTGTCTTATATTATTGTTTTTTATTGTTGTCTCTTATAAATGTCTTAAAGTTGCAAAACCTATATATAAAGAAAAAAGAATGACCGTTTCTCTTTATTATATTAATTAATATATAGCTTAATTGTTTTTGACTTAATAACTTTATATTCGATATTTATCATCATATTTGGTTTGTTTGGTAACAAAAAAACTGCGAATATATTTTTTTATCTCTGGCTCACTGTTCTTTTTAAATTATAATAACTAATATTTGAAGTATATAATTAATATGATGAAATCTTTTTTAAATATATAAATTTCTCAAATATCTATTTCAAAAGACTGCAGGTATTTTGTTGTTTGACAACTTCTAACAATATTTTTTTATTAAATGAATAGATTCATATATATCACCTGATTGTATTCACGTTTTGAAAAATATTAATGCGTAAATTTTTATAAATTACATGAATCAAAAAACAGAAACAAATTTCTAATAATTATTTCGAAAAATCGTATTATACAAACTGAGGTAGTAGCGATTTCTTACTTTTTTATTTCAATTATTTTTCTTCCTTTTCAAATCGTTAAATATTTTTGTTAATAACCAATTTCATTGAGCTGAGAATATGCCGAAAAAACGCAAATCTACTGACTTAGGACAGAAAACGAAAAAGGCTAAATCTGTTGCAATTAGAAGAAGAAATGAAACTTCTATAATATCATATCAACGATTATTAAATGTTAGACAAAATATGGCTAGAATTCGTGCTAATTAAACTCCAGGAGAAACATCTCAAAGGTTATTGGAAGCTAAACAAAGCATGGCTGTAAGTCGGGCAAATGAAACTCAAGGAGAAACTACTGAAAGGTTATTGAAGGCTAAACAAAGCATGGCTATAAGACGGGCAAATGAAACTAAAGGAGAAGCTACTGAAAGGTTATTGAAGGATAGACACAATAAGGCTATAAGTCGGGAAAATTAAACTACAGAAGGTACCTTGCAAAGATTACGACTAAATAGAGAAAGAGCTTCTATTATACTTAATAACCCTGATGAAAAATTTAAAGGATATATTATTAAGGGAAATAGTATAATAATAGAAAAAAATTATTTAGGTGGCTTAACAGAAATTTGTGAATATTGTTATTCAAAGAATTTCAAACTTGAAAGGCCGATGGATAAAAAGTTCAATTATTGTTGTCAAAAAGGAAAATTAGTGCATTTGCATAAACCTAAATATTCGGTGTTCTTAAGAAATCTACTTACAGAGAATTCTAAAGAAAGCAAATGTTTTCAGAAAAATATTTGGAAATATAATAGTACATTTGCTTTTGCATCATTTGGATGTGCACATTCTGACATAAATATCCCAATAGGTGGCCCAGATATATTTAAAATTAATGGTAATATTTACCATTTAACTTCTAAGAATATTTATCCAACTGAAGGAAACGTTCCTAGGTATGCTCAGTTTTATATTTTGGATTCTCAACAGGCCCTTAATATTCGAAGTGCAAATCCCGCAAACAGAAGCTTGGATTCTAATATTCTTAGGGATATATCATCTTTCTTGACCGAGCACAATATATTGAAGAATTCATATAAAATGATGATCGAATTAGAAAAAGAAATTACTAAAACAGAAGGAATTGCTCCAAATTTGATGCTTTCAATAGTTGAAAACCCTTTTCAAGACCAAAGACGTTATAATGCACCTAGAACAAATGAAATTGCAGCTGTATTTCAAAATGTTGATGGAGAGCCACCATTTAATAGAGATATCAGAGTTTACAATAAGAATTCTAATGAAACCACAAATATCTCAATTTTACATCAGCATTTGGATGCAATGACATATCCACTATTGATTCCACATGCTGAAGCAGGGTGGCATTCTGAATTGAAAATCCCAACTACTAATAGATCAGTTACTCAAAAGATGTTTTATTCAAATAGATTCGCAATTAGAGATGAATTTAATCAATTTTTACAATCTGGAAAATTAGTGCAAATTTACGCTGTTGATGCATACACAAAAATGGAAGCATCCCGCCTACATTATATTAAAACTCACCAATCAAAACTTAGGGTAGATTTATATGAAAGCTTGAGAAAAAATTATAACCATCACAATACGGAATGGAATCAAATTGGAAATCCAATTGTATTGCCATCGTCTTTCATTGGAAGCTCAAGAAATATGCAAGAACGATATAGAGACACTATGGCAATTGTGCGAAAGTATGGGAAGCCTGATTTGTTCATAACCATGACGTGTAATCCGAAATGGCTAGAAATAACAGAAAACCTGAACGGCAGCTCAGTTTTAAACAGGCCAGATATAGTATCAAGAGTCTTCAATTTGAAGAGTAAAGAACTAATTAGGGACCTAATAAAGAATCAAATATTTGGCAAAGTGGTAGCATATGTCTATACCATAGAATTTCAAAAGCGTGGTCTTCCACATATGCATTTATTGTGTATTCTCGACGATAAAAGTAAACCTAATAATTCAGAACTATTTGACAATATTATTTGGGCAGAAATTCCAGAAGAAAATGATCCATCTGGTTTGAATCCATATGTTTTGAAGCATATGATTCATGGCCCATGCATCGGATCTGATTCAGGTAAATTTCTCTGTTTAGACAGTCGAAGAAAATGCAAAAAAGAATTCCCTAAATATTTTCTAGAAGAAACAATCGCAAATTTGAACGGCTACCCAAAGTATCAGCGCAGAAATACAGGGAAATCGTTCAAAATAGAAAATAAGAATATAAGTGTGGACAACAGATGGGTTGTGCCATATAGCCCATTTCTTCAGAAAAAAATATGACTGCCATATTAATGTGCAAGTTTGCACGTCCATTGAAAGTGTAAAGTATATATTTAAATATATACTGAAAGGTCATGATTGTGCAAATTTGGAAATTCAATACAATGAAATAAAAACATATTTGAATTCCAGGTATGTTTGCGCTCCTGAGTCTAAGTACAGAATCTTTGGTTTTGATTTGTATAGCAAGTCTCATAAAATTGAGCGCCTTCCTGTTCATTTAGAAGATATGCATTCATTGGTGTTTGAAGAACAAGATGATATATTAGAAGTTATAAATAGGCCGAATAATAAAAAATCTATGCTTACTGCATATTTTGATTTGAATATAAATGATCCAGAAGCTAGAAACTATACATATGCACAAATTCCTGAACACTATATTTATAATAAGAAGGAAAGAAAATATCATAAAAGAAGCAGAGGTGGTCAAAAGGTAATATCAAGAATATATCCTGTGAGTATTAGCGATTCTGAACTATTTTATTTACGAACATTATTATTGCACAGAAAAGGAGCAACGTCTTATGAAGACCTGAAAAAAATAGGAAATTATATACATCCGGATTTTAAAAGCGCAGCAATTGCATTGAATTTGGAAAACGATGACATGATGTGGGACAAAACTATCAATGAAGCAACAGAATCAAAAATGCCTTATCAAATCCGGCAATTATTTGCAATGATTTGTGTATTCCACTCAGAGCTTAAAAACCCTTTATATTTATGGAATAAGTACAAAGAATTTATGACAGAGGATTTTATACACCGCAATATTAAATAAATTTCGATTTTTCGTTCAAAAGAAACACATGCGGGATAATTTTCAATTTTTTTTCTACAATTATAAGCCGCATTATATTGTATTATAAATTATTTTATAACACATACTCTAGTCTTCTGAAGTTGAAAGAATTTTCATATTTTTGTGTTAAATATGACTGTCACATCAGATCTAAAGAATGTTTCAATTCCTTATATGACTCTTTAATGTTTTAAAGTCTAAACAGTCATTGAAGAAAAAAGTGAAAGTAAAAAAATATTAAACTTATAAATATTTGAAATAGATTCATAGAAGATTATATTTAATAACGATAAAAAACACTACCTTTTATAATAGAAGGTAACGGTTGAGTTTTTTAGCTAAACAGTGGCATTATAAATTTTATTTTTTATTCATTTTGAATTTAAAATGAAGAATATTTTGGGTTTCCTAAAATAGATTTTATCAATCATTTATTTTGTATATACAGTAGAACCTCCCTGTAAAGGACAACACCTAATTGCAGAGCCAAAGTGTCCTTTAGGGAGAGATGTCCTCTTACCGGAGAGTTGCTAAATAGTAAAAATGGTAATTTTACCTATGAAAACTGTCCTTTATAGAGAGGTGTCTTCTAGCGTGAGTGTCATCTCATGAAGGTTTACTATATATAAAAGTGTAAACTTGTATATTTTATAATAATTCTGAGTGATAAGGAAAGAAGCACGCTATTTTTTTCAAATAAAATAAATTTACTCTGTGAAGGATCAGCCATTTCTCCTCACTTCGCCGAGAGGGATCCATCCGATCAATGCCGTGGGACCAGATTGGGGAATGCTGAATTGGATTGGTTGAATTATCTGCGAAAAATATTCTATTATTTCTTGTGGGCATATAGATTTTAAATCTCTTGTTGATATTCCAAATCTAAATATTGTGTGAGCATTTTTAAACTGTACTTAAAATGCGTTATATATATATAATTTAACTATGGCCTGTTCTATGGTACAAAAATAACAAAGATCTAAGTTATATTAATAAAGTTATAATTAATTACATGAAATATGTGGTGAAGGTAGATAGGGACAGAGTTAATGGTTATTAATATGGTACAAGCTTAAATAGGACTACTAACTTATGTAGCTTTGTTCAAATTACGATATATATATATTAGATAATAAAAAAGCATATATTGGATTTAATAAAAGATTTATTTTGCCAATATTTCGGCTGGCTGAACGCCAACCTTTATCGAGGCATTACATCGTTGTATACACAAGTGAGGCTGAGTTTGTGTATACAAAGATGTAATGCCTCGATAAAGGTTGGCGTTCAGCCAGCCGAAATATTGGCAAAATAAATCTTTTATTAAATCCAATATATGCTTTTTTATTATCTAATGAATTAAATATGGATTGCTCTATTTTCAAAATATTGTATTATTGCAACCTTCTATAATTCTATATGAAAAGTGGTTTCAATGGCAATATATATGTGAAAAAATAATATTAAAAAAAAAAAAAAGGTCAGGTGTTGATATTAAAAACAAAGAAGGCATATCCTAACCACTAACATGAGCAGAGCACCATCTAGTGGAAGAGAAATCAACTAAACGTTGATTTAACCTGTTTCCTGATATATGGCTAACCCATTTTCTTATGCCTTCTTTGTTTTTAATATATAAATATATATAGAATAAGATTATATAAGGATGAATATATGAATAATATAATTGATAAAAATACATATATACAACAAAATAATTGATTGATATATATATTTAATTAAAAATACATATATTGGATCAAAATATCATTTATTTTACCAATATTTCAGTTGGCTGAACGCCAACCTTTATCAAGGTATTATAACATATTTAATGTGTGTCAACAACAAACGCAGCGCCACATAACGTCAACAGAATTAAGTTTTAAAAATATTTCTGTTATATTCAAAGTGGATAAAAAAATTTGATATATATATATATATATGGTAATTTAAACCAACAACCCCATATTGTATAATGCTTATAACAATATTTTCATGTTGTATAATAGAAACACATCTGTAAATGATTATACGCATTATTGACATGTGTCATTACATCATCATATGTAATGTACTTTGTACAAACTGAAGATAAATATATAAAACTCTGTAATGGATTAAGAGTTGAGCTAAAGCAAGAGATTGCGATAGAAGTCCAACAACATCTAAAGATAGGAAACTGCCAGGGAGTTGCCAGAGTATAAAATTTCGCTTCCTATCCACGCTCTTGTTGCATCCGCGGAAATTCCATACTTACTCTCTCGGCAAAGATATATAAGACCTCCGCCCTAGCCGAAAATATAGTCACTTGATAGTCACTTCACCATCAGCGGAAGCCCTCGTCGGTTGTGTCCAAGGTCCACCTCATCGACCATGTAGAACAGTAAGAACTATTCTATCTCCATTTTGCTCTTAGCTCGACTCCTATCTGTTCACGGAATTTTCCTTTTACAACTGTGTCTCTTCGTTTTTGTGTGGACATTTCCAAGCTTTCCACTCTGCCTCGACCACGACTGCCTGTACTTTGGGAGAAGTGTTAAAGGTCTTCCAAGGTGCAGAGAGGTACTGGAAAACTCTCCACATCCTGACTGTTCCTCTCGGTCAACACAGTATAGCGAGAGTCGACAGGATCGCACACCATAGATTAAATCGACAGTATACCTCATCATATATATTTATATTATGGACGAAGAATTATTGAGTTTGTTGTTGACACCCATTGTTATAATACTTTGATAAAAAGGTTGGCGTTCAGGTAAAATAAATGATATTTTGATTCAATATGCCTTTTTAACTAAAGATTTATTTATGGATGGCTCTATTTTCAATATATATATATATAACCTAAAATGCAAATATTTTTTAAAAACATGTATTTTATTTTCATCATTGACTATTCTTTTATTTTTGACCATAGATTTAGAAGATAACACTTTGAATATTTTGAGTCAAAAGGCGATCCATCCATTAAGTTTATATAAAAGGGCGTACCTGGATCTGTAGAGAAAGAAATTTTTTTTCTAAATATTTCGAGAGATTAATTTGTTTTCATGTGATCTAAAATGACAAATTTGTTTTCATGTTATCTACAAGAATTTATAAATTACTAGCAAATTTAGCGCGCCTTACGTCGCTCTAATAAAAGAAATTAAAGCACATACAATCCTGCCTTCTTCACAGACATAATAACATTTATGAAGAAAATCACACAAACAAAAACGAATATGGTGGATTATTTATTCATTTATTTCAACTTAGAGCGCTATGTCCCCCTAGGGACACTTGCACTTGTACAAAGAATGGATATGCTAATTTAGTTAGATTAAATCAATTGTTAGTGTATTCGTGAAATCTATTTACAGATTGAAGGTAGCATTTAGGGGTTATTTATAAAGAAGATGCAAATATGCAGGATATTAGAGAATTATATACAAAAGAGAAAAGATATATATTCAAAATTTAAACAGAATTCATTTGAGTATCTCCGGTTCCTGGAGCGTACAGACGTCTCCAACTACCCGGACTGGTGTAATTTACAAGGCTTGCAGGAGTCCATTTGATTAAGTGAAGCCAAGCAATCTACCTTATTGGAAGGTTTCTAGGGATGCGGAGTTCCTAGAACGGTAGCTGTCTGGAACTTCTCGTATTGGAAGGCTAGACAGGGGAAGAGAAGATGGCTAATGGGTTAGTCTTCATTTTAACAGTGGGGGCAAATTGGGTCGTGTTTGGATATGTTCAGGTAGTCCGCTTAGATGTAGTCGTGGTTAGTTAAAATTGTGTTTGATGTGGGGCAGTGATTAATTTTGGCAGCATATGGAAAGTAAATTATTGGAGTGGCAGCTATTATTCTTAAATTCCTGTTGAAATACTTTCAATATATTAAGGTTCGTCCACATTTTCTTTGCGAGCTCTGTGAGCAAGACTTTTTGGGCGGTTTATGAAACATAGTGGTAGGTCAGATTGTGAAGCCGTTTTGGCCATTTTTTTCTTAATTCCTTCAATAGCGCTGCGGCCCTTGACTCAAAATAGTTGAACATTTAGTCTCATATGTAGGTCACAGTTGATCTCAGCTAAAAGTTGTGGTCTTGGGGACCAAGGGCTACTTATGGCTGAGCATTCACGGTGAAGTTGTATGAGTATGGGTCCCAGGGGAGATGGCAAGATGTCCCCAGCGCCAACCCCTTTTGTAGATTTGGATCTGTCTGCATCTATAGTGGGAAGATTTTGTTGCAATGACTTGTTGTACTGAAGCTTCCCTTTGAAAGGAAAATAAAGAACAATGGAAGGACTTGAGAGGTGATTTCAAAATCGCCAATAATCAGGGGTTTCCAACTTACAATGGAGGCTATGTAGTTTGCGAGCGGCATTTGAAACGAATATAGAGCTGATGGCGAATTTGAAGAGCTTTTTTAACTTTTTTTTTTCGCGTTATTTCGCAAAGTTTCTAATTAAGTTTGAAAAGACTTGTACACTCTTCCGGGACCCCTTTATATAGTTAGCGAAATATTGGCGTATAAAAATAAATATTGGGTGAGGAGAGTTTGGTTACAAAATTATTACGGTATAAAAATATAGAATAGGGATGCAATTTATTGATATTTTATAAGATTTCTTGGTAGACAATGTTTTGTGTAAAGATTGCTGAATTTCCCTCAATTAAATGCCCTTGATTTTTCTTTTCCTGAATTAGAATTTTTATATTTTCTTTTTTTGTTATTCTTGATAATGCTACGTATAATTGCCCATGAGCAAATACTGGATTCGGCAAATATAGTCCTACCTTATTAAATGTTTGTCCTTGAGACTTGTTGATGGTCATAGCGAATGAGATCCTGATTGGAAACTGTCGTCTAATCATTTTAAATGGATAATCCGATTCTCCAGATGAACAATCAATTCTGGGTATAGATACTATTTCATTTTTGGCTGGACCTGATAAAACTTCACAATATATTAAATTTGTTTTTAATTCTGTTACAATCATTCTTGTTCCATTGCAAAGCCCTCTTTTTGTATTAACATTTTTTAAAAGAATAACAATTGCTCCTACTTTTATATTTAATTTATGTTGAGGCATTCCTGATAGAGTTATTGAATTTAAAAACTCAACTGGATAATTCAATTGATCTTGTTCAAGATTATCAGATTGAATGTCAATAAAATCGATTGAAACATAATGATGAAAAGTGCCACCTAATTTGTCCAGCAAAGCATTATTAATTTGAAATGTATCTTCATTTGTTGGACATAAAATTGCCCTATCGGGATTATCCTTTAAGCTATTGAAATTCAACTTCTCACCAAAAATTTCAGAATTTAGGTCACCGGAAGAAATCATAGCTCGAGGAACTTCAATTATATGTTGAGGAAGATTATAATCATTTAACAACTCTCCTTCGCCCACTTTTAAAAGATATTCAGCAAAAATCACTTCATCCTTTGTCCTCATATTGAAAGTTAGTTTCTCAGATTTGACATGACACCACAATGGATTTCTCTTAACAGTAGATTCAATTATTTGCGCTGGATGACCATGTTTGATAACGGGTAAATTTTGCCTAAAATCGCCTCCAAATAAAATAACTTTGCCACCGAAAGGTCTTTCGTCTCTCATGACATCTCGTAGTTTTCTATCAATAGCTGTAAGAGCATATCCAATAGCCATACTTATTTCATCCCATATAATTAATGATGAGGAGATAATTTCATTTTTAAGATTACTATCTTTATCAAAATTTTCAAAGGAATTGGTAATTTAAATAAGGAATGATAGGTTCTTCCTCCTTTAAGAAGTGTTGCTGCAATTCCAGTTGATGCACAGGGAAGAACTATTTTACCAGCTCCCCTAAGAAAGCACATTAATGTTTGAAAGAGAAAGGTTTTTCCTGTTCCAGCAGGTCCATCGACACAGAATAATCTTTGATTTTCAGCATTATTTTCTACAGAATTTATAACAATATCAAATATTTTCTTTTGCTGTGAATTTAAATTAGAGATGTAGGCATTTCCCAATATTCTTTCTTCTTCTTGATTATATTCCATTACGATCTCATCTTGTGCAAATGGAACAGGAAGATTGTAATTAGCGCAGGTTTTCCCATGAGCTTTAAAGAATGATTCAATATCTAATAATGCTTGGTTTTCATAATTGTTAAAGGAGAAATAACGATTATTATTTCTAACCTTAGGGATGAAGTATGAAAGGATGAATTGTGAAGAGTAATGATAAACGGAAAAAATGAAAGTATTCCCATCCCTGGACACTTTATTTTTCCGTTTATCATTACTTTTCACAATTCATCCTTTCATACTTCATCCCTAAGGTTAGAAATAATCGTTATTTCTCCTTAAAATAAATTTAGATTTTTCGTTCAAAAGAAACACATACGGGATATTTTTCAAATGTTGTTCTACTATTGTATGCCTTGTCGTTTACCTAAATATATGCTACTTCTTGAAAGTCACCTAATGGGATTGTCATTAAGATCAACAAATCAAGAGACAATATGGATATAAACCATTGCCACTTGAAGCTGAGAAACTATCCAATACCACAACAATCAACCTATTGAAGCAGAAACACAGGTAGGGAAGAAGAGAGAACTTCTATCAGAGATCAACTTTCTATGGTAACAATACATCCATAATAATACATTAGATTGAAAAAAGGCATATATTGGATTTAATAAAAGATTTATTTTGCCAATATTTCGGCTGGCTGAATGCCAACCTTTATCGAGGCATTACATTTTTCTATACACAAACTCAGCGCCGCATAGTGTTATAATATCTCAGTTGAAATCAATTAAAATACAAAGTAGGTGGGGGAAATTTGTGCATGAAAAATATGATAAAAATTATTGATTTAATTGATTTGAACTGTGATATTATAACACTATGCGGCGCTGAGTTTGCTTATACAAAAATGTAATGCCTCGATAAAGGTTGGCGTTCAGCCAGCCGAAATATTGGCAAAATAAATCTTTTATTGATTCCAATATATGCCTTTTTTTAATCTAATGAATTAAATATGGATTGCTCTATTTTCAAAATAATAATACATATACCCATTGAAAGGCGCTTTGTCTGAATGCTTGTACAACCGTTTATAAATGAAAGAATTCTTCCCATCTTGTTATTTTGCTCCCAAGTTGTAAATAATAAATATATTATGATACATTAGCGCGTCATCTGTTATAATAAATTGAAACTAATTTAGACGCGAATGATTCTTTTTAAAATTAGACAATTTCTACGGCTTTTAGTGCAATGATAAATTAAGAGGCCAGTCGAAAATAGCTTAATTTGAAAAAAATAATCATTAGTGTCTAAAAGAGTTTCAATTTCTCACTAAATAAATATAGCGATCACTATATATAGTCACGACCGTCTTTCCTCATCGGCCGGCCGGCCGCCTCTGTCACGGATGCGCGCGCATCATTATGATCATTATCATTATCCAATGATAATAATATTTTTTTTTTATAATTACTATATATAGTCACGACCGTCTTTCCTCATTCCTCAAGGCCTCTGTCACGGATGCGCGCGCATCATCATTATGATCATTATCATTATCTAATGATAATAATAATTATTATTATTACTATATATAGTCACGACCGTCTTTCCTCATTCCTCATCGGCCGCCTCTGTCACGGATGCGCGCGCACAGGGAGGTCACGTGCTCGCCGGCAGCCAACGGGCGCGCGCCGCCGGCATTACGTCATAGATTATAAACTCAAGGTAATAAGGCCAAATAAAAAAATAGTGTGTGATAAGGCACAATTTGGATTATAGATTATAAACACAAGGTAATAAGACCTAATATAAATAAATAAATAGTGTGTGATAAGGCACAATTTGGATTATATTTAATACAGTTATCAGCGTCATGCACAATTCTGTCACGTTAAGTGTCAAGTTACGGTAAGTAGAAATTTAAAAATTAAAAAAAGATGCCAAAACCCGGGATCGAACCAGGGACCTTTAGATATAGGGGGGGATATATAGGGGGGGATCCTGGTAGGTGGGACACCGTGGCAGGGAGCCCAGGCTCTTATCCAGGAAAACCATCTTCTCCTCGGCATACTGCGGCACCCTCTCCATACACACCACCGGAGATTGCCCCACAAGCGTCCATCTTCCTCTTCCAAAGAAATCGGAGGTAGTCCCAATCATTTTCCTTGATAGCCATCACCTGGAAATATCTCCCCATGTCGGCCAAAATTCCGAATCTATTCTCCCGATATTTCATCCTTATTTCCGGGATTCTCCTCAGTAGAATGGGTCTCCTCTTCAAATACCGTCTTAAGGCGCGTGCGCCGTGTCCTCGACAGGAAGCGCCGTCACATACTGGCCGTATAGGCGTTGTTTCGGACTCACACCCAAATACAGGGCGATCAGGAAACCAGTATCCTTTTCCCTCAGGTGGAATTTCATCAACTCCTTCGATGAACCCATCATTCAACCAATCCTTTGTATCAATAATCCCTTCCTCCATCCTTGATTCAGTACCTTGTTCTGCATCTGGGTTTTCTTCCACCCTTGAATCAGTACCCTGTTCTGCATCTATCTTTTCTTCTTCCACCTTTGAATCAGTACCCTCAGCTACTGCTCTAGAATTGCTCACCGGTTTATAACCTTTAATTGCAGTCTCAGAATCCTTTACTCCGTCGTCCTTAGGCTTCGCTTCAGAATCTTCCCTATCCTTTAAATTTGCCTCTTCATATTTTTCATTGGCATTATTTCTACCAAATTGCCCCAACCTTGAGAGCCAATCCCCTGGGTTGCCCTTAAGTTTTTGTAGATCTCCCTTATTCTTTATTTTAGATTCCGTATCTCCAGTTGGTCTTGCTTCAGGATCATTTACTCCGTCGCCCTTAGGCTCATCTTCAGAATCCTTTACTCCGTCGCCCTTAGGCTCATCTTCAGAATCCTTTACTCCGTCGCCCTTAGGCTCATCTTTAGAATCCCCTACTCCGTCGCCCTTAGGCTCATCTTTAGAATCCTTTATTCCTTCGTCCTTAGGATTCGCTTCAGATTCCTTTACGCCTTCGCCCTTAGGCTTCGCTTCAGAATCCTTTTTTCCGTCGCCTTCATCTCCTGCTTCAGATTCTTTTACTTGATCTCCTTTATCTCCGTCTTTAGAATTCACTTTATCAGGTTTTGCTTCCGCTTCATTTGCTTTGTCTTTAGCCTCAGCTTCCTTCACACCTACATAGCTATCAACTGCAGTTTCAGAATCCTTCATTTCATTGCATTTAACTGCCTCGTTCAATTCCTTTTCTTTAATAGCATTCACAGCACCTTTTTTGTCCTCATATTCAATATCTATTATAGAGGGAGCTGAACAAGCTTCCTTTAGTATTCTAGCTTTAGCTAGAGCAGGCTTCACATCCGTAGCTCTAGCAGTTTTTACAGAATCCTCTTTTTCCACGTCTTCAATTCCATTTTTCATGGACTCTTCCGGGCTTTTCGATAGAGACGTAGAAATAGTCTGAAGTTTGATAACTTTCTGATTATCGGTTTCTGAATTCGGAGAGGCACTAGACGCCCCTGGTGGAATTTGAGAAGTCTTGACCTGAGCATCCCTATCCTGCTCACGCATTATGCGAATTCTAGCCTTCAAATAATATCTTTCCGTGATGTAGACTTCACAATCCTCAAATTCTTTATCAATTTCATCGTCAGTAGCCTCATCTTTGGCCAATAAAATTGCCTGGCATCGTTCATTCAATGCCACCAGCTCCAAATGGAGAGATTCTAATCTATCAAATTTTGCATATATGCCACTTTTATCAATAAGAGGATCCCTTAACTCTGTATTCATATCATTTACCACCTCGGTAAAAACGCCTCTTATCGCCTTTCTACGCCTTCTGCTAACTTCCTCCATCTCACCTTGTAGTTATCCTTTCACCTTGTAGGTATCCTTTTACCTTGTAGGTAGCCTTTCACCCTGTAGCTTCTTCAACTTCTTTGCCTTACTTGAGCTTCACTTTTCCCTTGAGCTCCTTTTAACCTTTAACAAAGGGCTTTTTGAGCTCCTTTAAACCTTTAACAAAGGGCCTCTTGAGCTCCTTTTAAACCTTTAACAAAGGGCTTCTTGAGCTCCCTTAAACCTTTAACAAAGGGCTTCTTGAGCTCCTTTAAACCTTTAACAAAGGGCTTCTTGAGCTCCTTTAAACCTTTAACAAAGGGCTTCTTGAGCTCCTTTAAACCTCTAACAAAGGGCTTCTTGAGCTCCTTTAAACCTTTAACAAAGGGCTTCTTGAGCTCCTTTAAACCTTTAACGAAGGGCTTCTCGAGCTCCTTTAAACCTTTAACAAAGGGCTTCTTGAGCTCCTTTAAACCTCTAACAAAGGGCTTCTTGAGCTCCTTTAAACCTTGAGCTTCACTGAGCTCTTTTTAACCTCTAACAAAGGGCTTCCCTTGCTCCTTTAAACCTTTAACAAAGGGCTTCTTGGGCTCCTTTAAACCTTTAACAAAGGGCTTCTTGAGCTCCTTTAAACCTTGAGCTTCACTGAGCTCTTTTTAACCTTTAACAAAGGGCTTCTTGAGCTCCTTTAAACCTTGAGCTTCACTGAGCTCTTTTTAACCTCTAACAAAGGGCTTCCCTTGCTCCTTTAAACCTTTAACAAAGGGCTTCTTGGGCTCCTTTAAACCTTTAACAAAGGGCTTCTTGAGCTCCTTTAAACCTTGAGCTTCACTGAGCTCTTTTTAACCTTTAACAAAGGGCTTTTTGAGCTCCTTTAAACCTTGAGCTTCACTGAGCTCTTTTTAACCTTTAACAAAGGGCTTCTTGAGCTCCTTTAACTTGAGCTTCCTTAGCCTCTCTTCCCTTGAGCTTCTTTAGCTTTCTTTTCCCTTGAGCTTCTTTAGCTTCTTTTCCCTTGAGCTTCTTTAGCTTCTTTGCCTTGAGCTTCTTTGCCTTTGAGCTTCTTTAGCTTCTCTTGCCTTGAGCTCCTGTTACTCGGGAGACAGCGCCTACAGGTCTTCCCGCCTTCTGTTCCTCGGGAGACAGCGCCTACAGGTCTTCCCGCCTTCTGTTCCTCGGGAGACAGCGCCTACAGGTCTTCCCGCCTTCTGTTCCTCGGGAGACAGCGCCTACAGGTCTTCCCGCCTTCTGTTCCTCGGGAGACAGCGCCTACAGGTCTTCCCGCCTTCTGTTCCTCGGGAGACAGCGCCTACAGGTCTTCCCGCCTTCTGTTCCTCGGGAGACAGCGCCTACAGGTCTTCCCGTCTTCTCTACTTGACCAGCCCACGCAGCCCACCCGGGGACGCCACTAAATGTTAAGGTACGCGAGGTCAGATTGAAGAAACCTCCTCTTAACAAGTAAGACTTTTACCCAAAGTCTTGATATTGATTGGACTGCCTCGGGTGATCAAGCGAGAAAGAAAATAACGAAGACAAAAACCAGCGGCTACACACGTGAAGCTCTCGCTCTACTAAGAAACTCTTTATTTCAACAACACGGCTCAGTTATATACAAAAGGGAAATTTACATAATAATAATCCATTCAAAATATATTTGACATAATAATAATTCATTTAAAAGAAATTTACATTCCAAATTATACACTCAAAAAGATATTTACATATTCTATGCCACGACTTTTAACAGTTGGAATGGTCTTAATCAAAATATTCTAATACAAAGCCTTATTTTCTGGAAACATTAATGCAGGGTTGTTGTTAAATATCAAGGCTTACACAGAGAAAACAATAAATTGTGAAAACAATTGTAAATTGTTAGGAGTTATAATATAGTTCGTTAATTGGTAAGTTAGTTCGTTTTTGTTTTTTTTTTTAATTATGGCGCTCCGGGTCTTTTATTCGTCTACCAAATCAAAATTGCCACTCTTAAACCGTGCAAACCACTTCTGACACGTTCGTTCAGCTAGAGCCTGGTCGCCATAAACTTCCGCTAAAATATGATGACTTTCAGCAGATTTTTTTCTTCGTATTGAACTAATGAAGTAAAACTCCCCGCGAAAACACATTATTTGGTACTAAGGTTGACATTTTAGGAGAAAACAGAAACTAGGTTGTTTACATTTCAAAGAAATGACGGTTACTATGGAATAATGGAGATCCACATCGGAACGTCGGCCAGACGACGGATCAGGTGACAGCAAACAAACAAGCCCCAGCGGCGTCAGCCGCCAACAAAGGATTAGCGCGCGACCTGGTCTGCTGACCAGTTGGGTGTTTTCCTATGTCCTCTTAACATGTTTTATTTGCAGTAAACGAAAAAATTGGGCTCCAGCCCGAAAGCTCGCGCATATCATAATAAAAGAAACTTATTGCGAAAGGTTGTAGTTTTATTTTAAAATAACATGTTTTAATAAAGTTAGTTTGAAGGAGACTTTTACCCTCTCCTTTCTGCTATTTAGTGATCTTACTAAAATCCTTGCAACAGCCCACAAAAGAATCATCACTGCGAATTCTTCTGCCGAATTTCGCATCAGTGTTTTGTGAAACGTTTACCAGAGTCTTTCTTCACAGTTACTGAAAAAGAAGGCCTTATGATGACCCTTCAAAATAATGGTGTTGTCAGATGAAACAATGGAATAATAAACTAGTAGCGCCATCTTTATCGAAACCGCACGAACATATTTATACTCCTAATAGAAACTCACTTACTAAGACCAAATCCAAATAAATAAAGTGTGTGACGTTTCGGTAACAACGTTGTTACTGAAACGTCACAAATTGTACCTAATCATTTGTAAATTATTTTCAATAAAACACTAAAATCATTCCTTTAAAAATGAAACACAGTCTGTATTTACTCAATACCATTGCATCTGAATCCTCTTTTGCAGCTTATCCTTTTATTGTCCCTCTTCTTCTTTCTTATCTCCACTCAATCATATTAGGGTATCAAGTTGTGACCCTTGATGGTGTCTGTTTGACAACCATCATGACTGGGTGAAGTAGAATGCGTCTGCCTTTGTCATTAAGACTGGGAGCACTACTCAGTGGCGGGCCGACTTGGGGCCAAAAGAAATAGCCGCCTCTGACATGAGGAACAGACGCCATGCTCAGCTGCTCCTAACAAGGAGTACAAACGCGGCTTATCCTGTATCCCTGGATCAGGAGCCCTTACAGGGTACTATCAGTCGGGCCAGCTGAGCCCAGGTGTTTTAGTGAGCTTGTTACTGCTCTCCCTCCTCCTTTTTATCCGGGCTTGGGACCGGCAAGGGCGGAGTTTTATTATATATTACTTTTATATATAAATACTTTTAAATAATTATTTTTATATTTTTTAGTATATTTTATTGCCCTTGATTCCTCTATTGTTGCCTCAATCCCTTTGTCACATTGATGAGGGGAATATCTGACGCTATTGTCTGATATCCATGAGCCTCTTTCTTTCTCAGGGAGTTCACAAAAATAACACATCCTGCTATAAAAAGATTAATAGTTTGCGTGCATCCTGCACGCACTGGGGTTAAAAAAAAGGAAGGACATAAACTCTGGTTAAATTTACATTATATATTTATTTATCTCTTTTGACCAAAAGAAAAACACAAAGATAAGAAAAAAATAAATAAATATGCAATGACGATTGAGTGGGAAAGTTTACATATGTATACCTGTTTAAAAAAAATCATTATAAAAAGAAAATACTTAACTTTAGTGCTTCAGCTGGAAGGCTGGAAACCCCTCCCCAAAAATTCTTTTGGAACTACATTTTTACGAGCTTCCCTACTCTCTTATCTTTTTCTAACCAGCACCGCCCCCCACTAAAACTTCCTCGTGACTATCTTATCTACCACTGACCAGCTCCCCCCAAAAACTTGCTTGCCACTAACTTTTTCCTCACAAAAATTAAAAAAATTAAAAATAAATCTTTATCTGTGATAAGAAAGACATTTAAAAAAAAATAAAATTATAATAAAAAAAATTATCTTTCGAAATATTAATTTAAAAATATTAATTAAAAAATAGAAAGCCCAAAAATAACTGCTTATTTAAAATAAAAGGAAAATTTATTATAGTACTATATGTTATTTTAAAAAAAACTAGAAATAAAAAAGGAGGTGAAGAGATGGGCTGGTTTTTTACAGAGAAGAATTCTCGAAGTCCGCTTCATTGTCCACCGGCTTTTCTTTGATTCTGTGGGTGACTTTGTGGAGGCCCCAGAAGTGGCCTCTACAACATCAGATCCATTTGTTGTTTCTGATTCCTTTGTTGCCTCTGATTCCTTTATCATTCCCAATCCCTTTATTGCATATGAACCATTTGTTGACTTTGATCAATTGGTTATCTCTGATTCATTTTTCCTGATGATTCCTTTATTACCCCTGATCTCTCTGTTCTCTGATCGATTTTTCTTCTTCTAAACTCTTTGTTGTCTCTTATTCATATTGCTTCTGTTCCCTTTTTATGACTTTGATCCATTTTTGCCTTCCTTTTTACCCCAATCCCAAATTTAGCCTCTCATCACTTTAATGACTATGGGCTATTTAT
>CP092870.1:15394790-15409898 GCA_030710605.1 Cordylochernes scorpioides
TTAACTGAAAGCTCTGAACTCATGGGATGTTTGTTTAAAGTAAATTTTACTGTGATGAGATACAATTGGGATTATATCTACATGGTAATAAGACCAAATCCAAATAAATTAATAGTGTGACATTTCGGCAACAGCATCATTAAACAAGACTAAATGAAGTATTTTGTCTTAGGCTGATAACAACGCTGTTACCGAAATGTCGTACCCTATTAATTTATTTGGATTTGGTCTTATCACCTTGTAGAAATTATACTGTAAATTAAAAAATGATAATAAAAAGTTCCAGTAGTATCAATTCCTATTATTAATTAATAATACAAAAAAAAATTTCAACGAGTTGATAATAAGCTAATTATCTCTAACTGACTTTAATTCACCTGAAAGCTTTGATCCCTGGGTGTTAAATAACTGTATTATATATCCTCCACCTCTCATATTCAGGTTAATGAACAGAGAACCAATGAGGAAACTCTGTCTGGTTACTTATGTGGGTGAAACCCCCCCCATTACAGTTATAAACACAAGGTAATAAGACCAAATCCAAATAAATAATGTGTGATGTTTCGGTAATAACGCTGCTAGCGAAACATTGAACATCATTTATTTGGATTTGGTCTTATTAGCTTGGGTTTATAATCTATAATCCAAATTGTGCCTTATTCTATTATATATATATATATATACAGTTAGTAATTCTATATTATCTTATAACTCAAGATGTATTTAACCAATTCAGTTTTGGAGCTAAGTCGGCCTGCCACTGAGTAGTGCTCCCAGTCTTAATGACAAAAGCAGACACATTCTACTTCACCTAGTGTGGAGATAAGAAAGAAGAAGAGTTGTGACAGTAGCAAGTGTTTACAAGAAGGAATGTAGGAAAGCAGTCAGTGTGTGGTGGTGTAGGTCCTCCGGCATGGCAAACACATCCTGCCCCACCTGGCCCGGCTCTGTCTGGTCAGCACCTTCCTGGAGGACGGCATCAGGATGTGGTTCCAGTGGGAGGACCAGAGGAGATACATGGATGATGCCTGGGGCATTGGGTAAGTCTGCTGCTGCCTTGGTCATTGCCCCGGTCCTCACTGTGTCCGCTGCAGCTGGCTCCTCTCCTCTCTCTTTGTCCTCTACAATCTTGTGGGCCAGCTGTCAGGTACCATCATGGTGCTGGCTCGGTGGCGTGTCATAGCTGCTTGTGGGGTGCTCTTCTCCATCGTCATTCTCCAGGTGAGTCCTAGCCTCCTCAATGAACACAATGTATACGTTAGAAGACAAATCATATTTTGCAGCTCAGAATAATATAAATCAGAAAAATTAAGATGCAATTCTAAATTCATATGAATAACTTCACATTAAATTTGTTACTAAATAAATGTTGAACTTTTGTGCCATCAATAGGAAGCACTATCCACCAACAGCTGTATCTGAATCCATGTCAGGGTCTGCCACAAAGGTCTCCTCCACATTAACTTTATCCAAAGTCACGCAATATAGAATCCACAGCACATCTCCCACCTTCCTGAAGGAAGCCACTGTGATAAGACAGACATCTACTTCTCTATTAGCTACTATCTTAATCATAGATTGGAAAGAAGTGGCATTCTATTTAAGATGGCCTCCATAATAATTTCATGTTCATGATGAATAATAATTATAATTGAAGATCTGAGCATGTATTGGTCTTTTTTTTTTTTTTTTTGCAAAGGATGCATAGCTTTTATGCATCAACAAAAAACTTTATTAAGACCTTTTAATCTTATGCAGATTCTCCAAAGCAGAAATGTAGAGTGGTACATGCAGGAATAATAGTAATAGTACCAGTAATAAGCAATGTTATTTTTAAAGCATAGCTTTTGTTAGTGAATACTCTTGTGTGCACAAGGCCATCCTGCTCCACAACAAACTTACAGACAAACCTCAGTCTAGATAATCCCCCTCTGTGGTCCCACACAAGTCAGGAACACAGATTTCCCTGTTGTTTACAATTTTTCCTTAAGTCTCCCTTGGCTCAACAACATTTTGTGTGGTGGTTATTACATATGTAATTTCCTTTCCCACTGCAATTTCCCTTCAATCCTTTGTTTTTTTTTTGCTTATCCCTAAGTACATCTGGTACAGACCATGATAATCATGGTGGGTTGAAGTAGGCGACTGTTTTTACTGTAAGTGCATCCCATGTCTACACATGTGAAAATCAGTTAGACTTTGCACTAACAAATGTGCCAGAGCCCCGTTTGGTTACTTGCACTCGCTGGTGGGGTTTGACTTTTGCAAGAATCGGGGGCCATTGGAGCATTTTTTTTTTTTATCAGAAAAAAAAAAGTACCCCCCTTCAATCCTGACTCCTAAAGAAGGGTTATACTAATCTCTACATATTCTTCTGAAGTCTAGATTTTGTTTTGTTCCCTGTCATGCAAACCATTACTCTGGCTTCAAAATCACCATAGTTCAATTAATAAAAAAATAACCCTTTTTTTTTGCATCATTTTAGCCTAGGTTAAACTACCTCTCTAGCTGATAAAGCACAATTTGGATTATAGATTATAATACAAGAAATTATTAGGATTAGGTCTTATTTTCTTGTATTAATACCTCTAGATATATTCTGAAAAGGTGTGATAACACGTTGATGCAGTACAAAGGAAGGTATCCCAGGTTTGTTTTTAACGGCAATGTTACCATCATCAGACAAAAGTACTGGATGAGAAAAAGAGAGAATATGGTTTACTACTAACACACACCAAAGTGTAAGAAAATGAGAAAAATAATACAGCATGTAAGTTACTGGTATCAAGTGTGTAAACAAGATACTAGTTTTCTATATGAACCCTAAAATATTATTCTTAGAATTGGAAGTGGAAAAAATCCTCTTCTTTTAGCTTTTATTAATCTCAATACATCAACACAAGAACACCCAATTACCAAAAAGAGCAGGTTTAATCTATGAAGTGAAAAATGTGACCAATGCTATGTAGGACAAACATCCAGAACTTTAAAAAAGGAAAAATGAATGAATATGCTCTAAAATTGGATAAAATTGAAAATTCTGCACTTGTAGAACATAGAGAAATCACGGGGCATAATAATCTTAACCTAAAAGAAACAAAGATACTAGATTATTATAAACATTACTTTAAGAGACAATGATAAGGCACAATTTGGATTATTTTATATACAGTTACGAGCATCATTCCTCATCTCCTAATCAATTAGTCATCAGTTTTCATGTCTGTCACCGTTTGCTTTTTTTTTGGAATGGCGCCCTCCTATTGGTTGGCTACGATCACGCCACCTTTGCCCCCCCCCCCCCCCACTCGCCTTTTCGTTTATGTAATTATTGTGTTGGAGCGGGTCGCTCCTTAAATAAATGCATATATTAGTTAATAACCAAATGGAATCCTCTCTTTCTTTTTCCCTGTATGAGACACCTACGGAAGCCAACAGTACATAGACAGATAAAGCACATAGGCTATAGTTATTAACTAAAATATGCATTTATTTAAGGCGCCAATTTATAATTGTAACAAATAGTATTTGAATCAAAACATTCAATCGGGTAAAACACGGGCCGCCCGGGTCATTCGCTAGTAGATTATAAACACAAGGTAATAAGACCAAATCCAAATAAATAAATAGTGTGTTACATAAACACACTATTTATTTATTTGGATTTGGTCTTATTACCTTGTGTTTTTAAGAGACAATTTAAAGAAGCCTTTTTCATTCAAAAGAAATGTGCTACAATTAACAGAATTGAAGAAAGAGGAAATATCAATGATATTTATAGATATGCTTTTAATTATATCTAAAAAAAAAAAAATTTCTTCTTATCTGCCATCTTGTTTACACACTCGATAACAGTTTAAAACATGCTGTGATAATTTTTTTGATTCAGTAATTTTGTCTGATGATGGTAACAATGCTGTTACTGAAACGTCACACGCTATTTATTAGGATTTGGCTTTTTACCTCTTCTTCTTTCTTATCTCCATGGTGGGTAGTTAGCGACTGCTATTACTGTAAGCGCACCACATGTCTACACATGTGAAAAGCAGTTCGACTTTGCACTTACAAATATGCCAGAGCCCCGTTTAGTTACTTACACTCGCTGGTGGGGTTGGACTTTTGCAAGAATCGGGGGCCATTGGAGCATTTTTTTTTTTTAATCAGAAAAAAGTGTCCAATGCGGGAATCGAACCCGGGTCGTAGTGGTCGAAAACCAAATGGTTTAACCAGCCTTCCACCAACCCGGCTAATTGTATTTTATCAATATCTACAAGGTGTTTCTTAATTCACTTGTCAAAATAACATTTCGGTAGACAAGTGGTCTAAACCGTTGTTTTTGGACCACTATGACCCGGGATCAAATCCTGCATTGGGCATGGGCATTTTTTTATAATTCAAAAAATTGTTCCAATGGGCCCCGATTCTTGCAAAAGTCCAACTTCACCAGCAAGTGTAAGTAACCAAATGGGGCTCTGGCACTTTTGTAAGTGAACAAGTCGAACTGATTTTCACATATGTAGACATGTGGTGCACTTGCAGTAAAAACAGTCCCCAACTTCTACCCACCATGATTATCATGGTCTGTACCACGTGTACTAGGGATAATAAAAAAAAAAAAAATTGGGAAGAAGTGTGGATCAAGTGTAGAAATGCAAGACTAGATAACTAGCGTGCTCTAGTTCATGGTTTCAATGTGAGGTTAACATAGCTACTTGAACAAGGCAAATATATCATAACATACATTTTATCATCTTCCCTCAACAGAGTACTTCTGTCAAACCTCACACACTCTACCTCCTCCAATGAGAGGCTAGCTGCCTTGGATGCTCCTAGTCTCTGCTAAGGTGGTTTGGAGTTCATTTTCTTAAGTTTGTAAAGGTGATAGATATCTGGTAATGTTACTGTTGGATCCTATAGTTAATAATTTCCTTAAATTCAATTTTATATATGAAAATTAAGTCAAAATCTTCTAAATTCAATTGTACAATATAAATCTTTAATATGTAAATTTTAAAGCAATCAACATGTATGTAAATTTCTAGTTAG
The DNA here is from genome assembly GCA_030710605.1 of Cordylochernes scorpioides. NCBI lineage: Eukaryota > Metazoa > Arthropoda > Arachnida > Pseudoscorpiones > Chernetidae > Cordylochernes > Cordylochernes scorpioides. Next base: position 15,399,837 of record CP092870.1, read on the forward strand.
GTTAGTTAATAGCTTTTTTGTTTTCTCTCTCTCTCTACCACTAGTATCAAAATCTAAGTCAAATTCATGTATTCTAAAATCATGTGGTAGCTACTCCTAACTCTAAAACCCAAAGACAATAAAATAATTCAAGACAAGTGGCAAAGTGCTTCTTAGTATCTTTTACTGAACATTCAAGCCACGAACATTATGGTCCCTCGAGCCGGATACTTTAAAAAATTAAGGTAAGCCATTTGAAAACTTAAAATTCTTAAAATAAAGTCATGCCCAAATCAGAAGTTAAAATTAGGCACAAATTCAACTTTATTATTCAGGAAATAAAGGATCTGGAATCAAAGAATAAAGCTATTGTAGAATCCAAAAACATACATAGATTAAAGCTATTCCAACAAGAAGTTAATGAAAGGAAAATTAGCCTAAATCAAGTTATCAACACATTATTAGAATCAGAGTTAGATGAGACACAATATGACGATTATTCAAAAGCCAAAGAGGATATTTTTAATATGTTGGTGTCTATTGAAGAAGCTTTATCTTTGATTGAAACCAAAGAAAATACTCATAGTGATAAACAACTGCCCGAATCCAATGTTAATTTACCTAAGATAAATTTACCCATTTTCAATGGTGATTCAGCCAATTGGCTTAGTTTTAGAGAAATATTTAACTCCACCATTAATTCAAATCAAACACTAACTGAAATACAAAAATTTCAATATCTAAATGCATCTGTTAAGGGTCCTGCGGAAAAGTTGATTCGGGGTTTTCCCATTTCTGACAAAAACTACCAGCAAGCATGGGATACCTTATGCAATAGATTTAATAACAGAAGAGAATTGGCTTTTTCACAAATCAACAAAATATTCTCCATAAGGCCATTAAAATCTATTTCGGCTGGTTCTCTCTATGAAATCCTTGATGTTTGCAATGAAGGCATTAGAAATCTCTCAGTGCTAGGACTTGAGAAAAACACATTAACAGATCTAATCCTGATCAATTTTTTTGAAAAAAGAATTGGTGAAGCCCTCAGGAAAGAATGGGAATTAACCCTTCAAAATGAAGAATATCCAACATTTGAAAACTTTGTGAATTTTTTAGAAAAACATGCTAGAAGCCTGCAAGGTATGAGAATTCCTTTGTTCCAGGAACAAAAAACCTCTAGCAAAAATATGATGGCTCATGGCCTTTATGTCAACAAAGGTCAAAATTGTATTTTATGTCATCAAATTCATAAACTAAATGACTGCCATAGATTCATAAATCTTCCCTTGCCTAAAAAATGGGAATTAGTTAAAAAACATAAACTTTGTCAAAATTGCCTTAGAGCAAATCATGAGATATCCAAATGTCTCATCACATCAAGATGTAAAAACTGCAAGCAGAACCATCATACTCTTCTGCATGAATACAACTCTGAACCATCCATTCCACAACCAACAACCTCTCAAGAGATGTTGATTTCAACAAATACCATCTGTAATGCGATGCCTTTGGAAACGGAAACAAATATTCTACTGTCAACAGCCCTTATTAAAGTCAAGGCGAAGGATGGCTCATTTGTGCTATGTAGAGCATTAGTGGACAATGGGTCCCAAATAAGCCTAATTTCAGAACAATGTTGCCACAAGTTGGGACTTGAAAAAAGGAAAAATTCTTATACACTAAAAGGTGTAGGTGACATTGTTGTCAACAGGACAACAATGCAGGTTGAAATAGAGTTCACCCCACATCATAATGATCAATTATTTTCTGCCAGAGCATTTGTGGTTGGGAGGGTAACTGCAGACCTTCCAAACTTCCAAATTCAGTCAGCAGACTTTCCTCATTTAGAAAATTTGCTCTTGGGAGACCCAGAATTCTATGTCACCAAGCCCATAGACCTAATTTTGGGTGTAGATACCTTTGTAGAAATCATTCTAGGTCAGAAAACAAATTTAAGCACCATCCTATAGCACTTAATACCAAGTTAGGTTGGCTTGTTTCTGGGAGAATCCATTCAAATATTAAGTCGAATACTTCGGTAATCAATCACTGTACCACTGAACTTGATTCCAGCATTAGAAAATTCTGGGAAATTGAAGATGTCCCAATTTCTAAGGCCCAGTTGGGTACAAAGAAGGCCTGTGAGATATTATTCAAGTCAAACCTCAAAAGAGACATTGAGGGCAGATATTCAGTCAATCTCCCTTTTAAATCAACACCCAATTTAGGTGATTCAAGATCTCAAGCATTGGAAAAAGGGCTACAGGAAAATCCAAGTAAATCTGAAGATAATTCAAGTAAATCTGAAGAAAATCTAAGTAGATCCGAAGATAATCCAAGTAAATCTGAAGAAATTCCAAGTAAATCTAAAAAGTCACGTATCTCCAAGTTAACTCCACAAATTACTTCTAAACAAAACCAATTACTTCCTTCTGAATCAAGTCAACCATCCACTCCAGAACAACCTCTCGCTTCTCAGTCAAGTGAACCACTCTCATCTAAGAAAGAAACTTCGATTATTCCTAAGATAAAGCCACCACCTTATTATAGGCGAAAACGTCAACTTCCTACTGAGAAAACTTCATGGGATGAACCAATTGAATCAGATATAAAGTCAAATTGGAATAAATTCCAAACTCAACTATCGTGCCTAAAGGAAATCAAAATACCAAGATACCTGAACAGTTCATCTTCTGAAATAGAAGAATTACAACTACATGGATTTTGTGATGCATCCCTTAATGCTTATTCAGCAGTTTTTTACTTGAAAACTAGATTCAAAATTCAAAAGATCAAAATCAATCTGATAACCTCAAAAACTAAGGTTGCACCATTAAAGACCATTACAATTCCAAGACTTGAACTAAGTGCAGCATTGCTTTTGGCTCAACTGAATCAAGTCATTCTTGAATCATTTCCTTTTCAACCTGACAAAACCTTTTTGTGGACTGATTCACAAATCTGCATAGATTGGATAAGATCAGATGCCAGCAGATGGAAGGCCTTTGTTTCGAACAGAGTGTCGTCAATTCAAAATTTGACTCAAATCACTGATTGGTTCCATGTATCCAGTCAAGATAATCCAGCTGATTGCGCATCAAGAGGAATCATGCCTCAAGACTTGGTCAATCATAGAATTTGGTGGCGGGGTCCTATTTGGCTTCAAGAAAATAATGTTCGATATATTCCTTCTTCACCAACCCAAGTAAATCTCAATATCATTCAAGAAGAAGTCGGTGAGGGTCAAGTGTTGGATCAAACAACCTTAATTCAAAATTCAGAAACTATGTTAAATCTAGAATTCATTGAAAGGTATTCCACAATGACCAAATTGATCCGAATAACAGCTTGGTGTTGGAGATTCTACTACAATTGCCTCCTCTTTGATCCAATTCGTCAGAAAGGACCTTTGACAACAAGAGAATTAACAAAGGCAATTCAAGTCTTAGTCAAATCAATCCAGCAAGTTGAATTCTGCACGGAAATAAAATTACTGAAATCAAACAAGCAACTACCTCTGTCCAACAAGCTAACTTCTCTAAATCCCTTTTTAGACACTCAAGGACTCCTAAGAGTTGGAGGTAGACTCAAGTATTCCTATTTAAATGAAAATCAAAACTTCCCTCTCTTACAACCGAAACCCCCACGCCAGGAATCACTTATCAAAAATCTCTTAACTGAGAATGCCGACATTCCTGAGGCTATTGATGAGAATCAAGAAGATTCTTCAATTTTAGAAACCACTTTTGTCATTGAAGACGAAGAGTCTAACAAAGATATCGGGACTCCAAAGATTGAAATCTCCGAAGTTTCGGTTATTGATAAATCGGAAGGCAAATATTCGAAAGAACCAGTGGTCAGTGTAGAAGCTCTGGATAAGAAAGAACTGTGCCATGATGACTCAGCTCACCTCAATGTAGTTGAAGCTGATCTTAATCGACCTAAAGAGGCTACCAGTGGCATAATCAATGTTTATACAGAAGCTAATGAATCGTCAAGCAAAGAGAAAGTTGTACCTGTTGAAATTGTGGATACATCAACAAAGGATTATCTACAGAGCGGTAAAAAGGGTAAATTATCCCGCTGGAAACCCATCGATTCTCTATGCTTAGAAGACGTCAAGGAATCTGAAGACGACGATGAAAATTACAGTTCATCGGCATATATAGAATGGCCAGAAATCTTGAAGAAAGAAGTCTTAAGACCCGAAGCTTTAGAAAAGGCAGTCAATCTGGAAGATTTTGAGAAGGCGGCAGAAAGTCGACAACTCTCCAAAGAACATTTAGAGGAATCGACCGAACAAGGCTCATGCATAAAGGCTGAATCAAAACCTTGGGAAGATCCTATTGAATCCGACTTAGCAGCCGCAGAGTCTGATAATCCAGCAGTTCCCGAAAGAGAACTGGCCAACGAATCTGAAAATCTCATCCAAGATTCACCTCAATCGGATACTCAAAGATGGAAGCTGATTCCATTACCTTTCAAACAATGAGAATTGTAATCTTAGCTACATAGTCGGAATCAATTAGTCCAGCATCTATACTATTGGAACTCTTTTTTTATTTTTATTTATTTTTTTTTATTTTTTAGTTTCTGGTCATCTCTTCCCAGCCGGGGGAGTATGTTGGATCCTATAGTTAATAATTTCCTTAAATTCAATTTTATATATGAAAATTAAGTCAAAATCTTCTAAATTCAATTGTACAATATAAATCTTTAATATGTAAATTTTAAAGCAATCAACATGTATGTAAATTTCTAGTTTGGTTAGTTAATAGCTTTTTTGTTTTCTCTCTCTCTCTACCACTAGTATCAAAATCTAAGTCAAATTCATGTATTCTAAAATCATGTGGTAGCTACTCCTAACTCTAAAACCCAAAGACAATAAAATAATTCAAGACAAGTGGCAAAGTGCTTCTTAGTATCTTTTACTGAACATTCAAGCCACGAACAGTTACCATGGTTGCTTCAATCAAAGGTTCTTTAAGCCTAATACATTGTCTTCATGGAAACTCTTGGCTAATTGTTGACTAATATACATCCCAAGAACTTTGTGAAATAAAAAAAATGAATATTCCCCATTGGGATCTTAGACAGTCATGTAGGTTGTTGGTCTCCACACTCACCTCCTTACTTGGTGGGTTGACAGCTCCTGGCATACAGTGTCCTCTGGGATGTCCAATTCCTCCTGAGGTAAGTAAACTCCACCTGTTTGTGTGTGTGTTCCAACCTTTATATTACTTCCTGGAGAATCTTGAAGATAGATGTTGTATGCCTGGCCAGCATTCATAGTTCTTGAAAATTAAAGACATTTCAGCCAGAAATTATTTCTAATTTCTGAATAAAAATAATTTCTGACTGATGTGCCTTTTACTTCCTAGAGAATGAAGCCTTTTCTTGTAGCATCCTATGGGTGCAGACATTGTGGTGGAGGGAAGGTATTAGTAGGAAACAAGATAATGGGTTATTGAAGACTTGGTGCCAGGCAACTAAAGAGTTTGGAAAGAAAGTAAAAAGAAGTGAGATGTGACAAGGAGGTGCTGAATACGTCATCTTATGTTCCTGACAGCTACTGTATGATGGCACATCAGTACATGCTGGAGGGTCAATGTGATAGTGAGTTATACCATTGGTTGTGTTTTATTGTCTATGTGGAGGGGACTATACTAACTTTCTCCTGCTGTCTTTCCTGTGGTGTTATTTAATACAGTAGTCTCTCTCCCATGAGTCTCTCCTGGAGGTGGCCTCTACAACTCAGGCCAAGTCATGAAGAGTCTCTGATGAGAGATAACCTTCAGGGAAGAGTGTGTGTAGCCACAGGCAGTCTATCTCATCAGAATCTCTACTGTATCTTAATTAACAATTGGCTTTCATGGTCTAAAAAAAAAATTAAAGATGACAAATGATAGTATGTATGTTTGTATATATAACTACCTAATAATATATACAGTAGAACCTTCCTTTAGCGGACACCTCTCTACAAAGGACAGTTTTCATTAGCAAAATTACCATTTTTACAATTTAGAAACTCTCCAGTAAGAGGATACCTCTCCCTAAAGGACACTTTGGCTTTGCAATTAGGTATCCTATTGGTTAAATGGCAATAACAAAACTTTGTTATAATGTTATCCCATATATGATCCCAGAACAAAGTATTAATAACAGTGTTATTAAGTTTGTAGAGTGGGAGATAGAAGTAAGTGTACTTGCAGGACCCTGTCCCTGAGCGGAGCCCTGCTGCTACTGCTAGCGGAGGCCCACCAAGAGGCCAAGAGTTTGTTTGCCGGAGTGCCCACCCTGGGCCAGAACCGGCCCCGCACCTACCTGCAGCTGACAGGCCGGGTGCTGCTGGTGTTCATGTTCCTCACCCTGCTGCGGGTGGAGGCCTCCCTGGCCCAGATGTTGCAGACAGCCATCGCCTCCAGTCTCATGCTGCTGGTGGCCGTGGGCTTCAAGACCAAGCTCTCAGCCCTCTGTCTCGTGCTCTGGCTCACTGCCTTCAACTTCTGGCACAACGCCTGGTGGACCGCCTCCACTCACATCAACCTCCGTGACTTCCTCAAGTACGACTTCTTCCAGACCCTCTCTGTCATTGGGGGGCTCCTCATGGTGGTATCTCTGGGGCCGGGTGGCGTCAGCATGGACGAACACAAGAAGGAATGGTAGACACATCCTCCCTCCCTCATTCCATTCTCCTTCAACACATTCTGAATGAACATTGCCCTCCCTCCTCTAGCCTGCCTTTTTTATATTCTACTTTATGATTTTTTTTTTTTTGCAGACAACTACTCTTATTTTTTATTATTTAATATAAAAATGATCATCTATTTTATTGTAAAAAATAAAAGAATAAAAGTTATTTTGATATTTAGATTATATTTCTCCTTTTTTTTCCACCATTTATTTCTATAATAATTTGTAACCCTTGAAAAATTCTGTAACATCAATATTGCTATTAAAATGCTGATGTTTTCAATGACCATTAGAGAAACCCAGAATGTATATAATTGCATGCTGGGCCAAGATGCTGGTACCTTTGTACCTTCTGCTAGAAGACACCTCTCTATAAAGGACAGTTAACATTTGCAAAATTACCAATTATTCTATTTAGCAGCTCTCTGGTAAGAGGACACCTCTCCCTATAGAACACTTTGGCATTGTAATTAGGTGTTGTTCATTACAGGGATGTTCTACTGTGTATGTATATATAAATCATATATAGATATCTATTTCAATATATTAATTAAGAGATGTGGCCATTAGCATTGATACTTAGCAAATAATTTAAATAATTGTTCTTCCCTTATCTCCATCAATCTGTCTCTATATTATGAATAAAATTAAATCATTGAAAATAAAGAAGAAACAAAAAAAGATCAGCATATATTTGCATATTCTTAGATTGGTTGGTAGAGAAGGATGAATGGAGAGAAGAAAGAGAGAAAAAAAGAAAGTTTTTATAGAATAAACAAGAAAATAATCAATGATAATAAAGATTTGATAGGAAGAAGGCACCATCAACAAGGACAGGGCAGGGTGACAAAATCTTCAAAATCTTTAATCTCAGCTTTCAGGCACAAGTGCCCTTCTACAGGAGAAAACATGGTATAATGATCCATGTTATAATGATCATCGTATCAAGTTTTGTTCTGGTAGACTTGATGCTGTAACCAGGAGGGACACTCCCTCTTTAAAAATCCTGAGTTCAACTGACCCAGTTGATGGACCTCAGCAATGGTTCCACTCCAGGGATACGGAGGAGCTGCATCTGTGCTCATGTTAGAGTCAGAAGCAAAGCTTCCATGTTTGGAATAGCCTCAAATCAAAGGCAAAGTCAGACTTTCACCAAAGTGTGCCTGGATCATGGTGCCATGATCAACGAAAGCTGCACCCCTACACCCCATTCCATGAGATCATGAACTAATGGAATTTGTGTAATTTTTACACAAGGGGATAAGAAACAACAACAACAACAACCTGATCCATCATACCATGTTTTATCATGTAGAAGGGCGTCCGTGCCTGAAAGCTAGAGATTAAAAAGGTTTTTGAAAATATACCTTTCCCTGGAGGCCTGATTACTCAATAGGTCCACACAGTTCAATTCATTTATAAGCATTTCTGATAGAGAGCCTATAACTGAGTGTTGTGTCAGGCTTCATCAAACTCATTCCAAGCTTTGTTACCTTATACCATGGTGGCTACCATCCATTTTAGAGTACCAATAATAATACTTGTTGTTAGTGTCCATCAAATCAAGTTCAACTTTTGTTGACTATATGAGCAAATATTCTCCAATTTTATCTGTAATTATTTTTAGTACAATATTTCAAAATATGGCATCCTAGGAAAAAAATTCTATTGTTTAACTATTGTAGTATATAGTTTGTATATGCACACAGTATATGTGTTTTGTTTAGAACTTTTACTTGCGAAAAATTCTATCAAAGTTGTATTATATAGTTTCAGATATTATTTGGTCAAATGAAGGTATTATTACTGATATAGACATTTTTTTAAAAATTTGTGACAAGTTCATAAAAAGTCACACCATTAAAATTCAATGACAAAATATCTTTAATGAAAATTTGAAATGAGTTTTAAATTTAAAATTATTTAAATGAAATAAAGTAATATTAAAATCAATGAAGGCATATCTTGACCATGAGATTTTTAGATAGCAGAGCGCTATCTAGTGGAACAGAAATCAACTAAACGTTGATTTAACCTGTTCCCTGATATTTGGCCAACCCATTTTCTTTATAAATCAAGAAAAGCCAACCACGAATGCATTTCGGGCTGTGGCCTGTTAGCGTGGTGCAGTCTGTATCTCTTCGGCCAAGAAATGGGTATTTAAGACCAAATGTAATATTAATTAAACCAAAAGTAATATTTTTCATATGTAGATGTGTGGTACACTTGAGACAGAAGACCTGCAGTATAATCTATAACTTATTTTTTCATTGGGATATAGTGCTTGATCTGATTATGTAACAGAATTTATCTTCTTCTTTCTTATCTCAAAGCCATGATAATCATGGTGGGTAGTTAGCGACTGCTTTTACTGTAAGCGCACCACATGTCTACACACGTGAAAAGCAGTTCGACTTTGCACTTTCAAATGTGCCAGAACCCCGTTTGGTTACTTGCACTTGCTGGTGGGGTTGGACTTTTGTAAGATTCGGGGGCCATTGGAGTATTTTTTTTTTAATTTTTTTTTTAACAAAAAAGTGTCCAATGCGGGAATCGAACCCGGGTCGTAGTGGTCGAAAACCAAACGGTTTAACCAGCCTTCCACCGACCCCACAACAGAATTTATTATAAGTTTTATACTTTATTATTTAGCCTGAGTTAATAAGGCTTAAAGCTTGCTGGTATTCTAAGACCCATTTGTAGAATGGACTGATGTTCTAGTTGTTCTACAACCTCTATACATACGTAGAGCAATATTAGGATGGTACTTATTTAAAATCTATTATTTAAGTGATAATCTTTTCAATTTTGAATCAGATTTTGGGAAATTCCATCTATTAGTAATGAGAAATGCATTAGGAATTACTTGATGCATTTTACAGAATTTAAGAAAATAGATATGAGAAAAAGAACTCACCCTTTTAATGCTGTGTTTTCTCAACTTCTTGAAGTAGAGAAGAGCTTCAGATCCTGAACTCTTTAAAATAGAATCTTCAAGTGATATCTTAGCATCAACATTGATATTCACTTTGGAATTCATTTTCTTCAGCTCATAGGAAGAATAACTTCTTAGAGGTCCATTGAAGTCAAATAAAATTGATAAGGCACAATTTGGATTATAGATTATAAACACAAGGTAACATTTGGATTTGGTCTTATTACCTTGTGTTTATAATCTATAATCCAAATTTTGCCTTATCAATCTATTATTTAGTGTGTGTGTGTGTGTTTGTCAACTTTTATATTTATCTGATATAAAAGCACCAAAAATAAATAGCTTTGCTACAAATATATTTCTGGTGAACGTGTAACTGGAGGTTTGCTCTTCTTTCTTAAACTCTGCCTTTGCTGATCCCAAGACCAAGAGATTTACTGACATTGATAAAT